>PGFW01009020.1:29093-39570 GCA_003123925.1 Haematobia irritans | reverse complement strand
ATGTTACATGATGAATTTAAAAAAGAAATCAAGAAAGGACGATTCAACCTGCTGGATTGTAGTAAGTTATAAGTTGGCATATTGAAGGTTTATTACGTACAGATCATGTCGTCAATACGCTAGAGTGAATCATACGAAGAGAAAATATCATAAAATTAAAAAAAAAAAAAAACAATCCAATTTCAGAAAATAAATAATAAATCATAAATTTTGAATTCACAGAAAAAAATTTCACGAAAATTTTTTCAATTAAAATTTTAATTGAGTTTATAAATAAGTCTATTAAAAATTTAATGATTCAACAAATTTTTTAATTGAAACAAAAATCAACTCACAAATTTATAATCAATTAATTTTTAATTGATCAATTAACTTTTTAATTGACCTTCAATTAATTTTTAATTGATACTATCATTTCTGTGATGAAGACATTTACCTTAACAAAATTAACTGGATCAATTATTTCGTGATGAATCAGAGAAGAGTAAATTTAGTAAACTTTGAAAAGTGTGCGGGAAAATATAAAAGAAAATTATTTTTTTGTTATACCAAGTTCATGAAAAATATTTGGTGATCATAGGGATTTGTAGGGGGAAAACATATTGATTCATTTTTTTACCATAAAAAATTCTTACAACAGACCTGTCTTTTTGCTATTGATATGACGATTTCAGTGTTAATGGTAACACATTGTCTGGCAAGGAATTTCATAAGGCTATTGACTATAAAGGGATAATTTGAAATTTGACCATAGGAGAGGAAGAAATGTAGAAACGATATTTTTTGTCTAAAAATGGTAAAGTGATACCAAATTGCTTCTGCGATCGTGACAGTTCTGCAAGTGAGAACTGATGAGGCCTACACGGACCCTTATTCATTGGCTTTAAAATCAAACTTGACCTAGAAGAATACTAAGGCGAGCACCTGGTGGCAGATGGGTCTAGCATGGCCCGCCTTGCATACACAAGGTCGTGCGTTCGATTTCCTGCCATCGACAACGAACAAGAAGTTTCTTCAGTTTTCCACCTAACCTACTAACCTTTAACCTAGGATTAATTAACTACAGGACAATAGAAAAGACACATGACATGATATGGAAGGTGACATTAAATATTAAAACTACAAAATAAAAGGCAGAGATAAGGACGATATATATATATATTAATTGAATAAGCATGGGAAGCGATGCATTTTAATAGGGCTTGTATAAGAGATATTACACATTTCAAGACAGCCGTTACACTGGATTTGCATCACTTCTTAAGGTGCGATGGCGAATTCCAGTGATTTGATTGAAAAGCTAAATTTTGTGAATTTTGATGGAAATAAATAAGTTTAAAATGTTTTATGGTTTTTTAATTTCCGGACAAGCGTTTATAGTCCGGAAGCGTTTGACGATCAAAATAATTTTCAAGAAATTCGCAAATTTTCTAGCAAATGATTTGTAGATATTTTTTTCGGCACATTTTAAATAATTTTGCAAGACTATTTTTATTCATTTTTAATCTGTTTTTAACCCATTTGAACATCTTTCGGAGGACATTTTTGGAAGTGCATTTAATTTCGTGCCTTAAGAAGAGCTTCCAATTTTTTTTTGCTGGAATGTTAAGGTAGATTTTAAGCGGGATATCCCGGAAAACTAGGGCTTCTAAAAATTTCACACAATTGCAAATCTATGACCAAGATATTATCAACGAAAAGCCATTCGCCTTTTATATGTCAGTAAATTGTCTAAAGGAGGTTCAAATCCGTTCAGAAACTGCAGGACCTGCAACCAAGCGTGTTCCATAGGTGCATCAGGTAGAGACATCAAGGAGCTTGAGGTGGGGGCTGTCTCTTACTTTTCTGTACTTAAGGATTTCTTTGTAATCAGGATTTTGGAACTAGTCAGACAGAGTGTATTTAGCAGTTTTTGTTGAAAATTTTGACAGATGGTTTTACCATTTTATGAAGGTGTGTGCCGTGTTGACTCTGTTTTTTATGCGTACTTGTGGAACAAAGAGAGGTTAAGGTGGGCTGTACCCAGTTAAAAGTATGAAAGAAGAAACCAAGTTATGAAAAGATCATAATTATAATTAATTTGGCCATTGGTAGGTGTAATTGAAACGAACGATGCATTGGTAGCTGCCAGTCTTCGGGAAAGGCTTTTAAAGGTCTGTCTTTTGGAAAGAACTTCAATTTTTTTGGCTGGGGTTATTCTCAATGTACGTCTTCTTCTATATATAATTCTGGGTTTGTCGCATCCAGTCCCTGGCGCACGGTGCCACAAGTTTTTGGTTAGAATTCTAGCCAAAAATTGGTAAACTTTTTTTACAGTTTTTTGGTTTTAGATTGCGTAGATTGTGTTGAGGTGGTTTTGGGTAATTTGCGAACAATGGACGGACTGTGCACAATCAGACTGTAGGTAATTTACAATTTGCTCTCGAAAATAACAATTTTTTGGAAAAATTATTCGAATTAGAAATAAAATTTGACAAAATTTGTGTATGAAATACAGTTTTGTAATATTTTTATGAAATGAAAATTTTGAGCACATTTGTCGTATCGAAAAAAAATGTTGGACAAGGTGTGTGCGGGGTTGGTGTGGTGTGGGAATAAAATGATTGACGAAATTTTGCTCTATACGGAAAGTAAAATGTTGATCGAATTTTCTTCAATGAAATAAAATTGGTTGGAGCAGAGAATTTTCTTTGAAATAAAATTTTGACAAGGATTTGTGCTATAGACATAAGAATTTGAGCAAAAGTTTGCGTCTTTATCCGCACCTAAAATTTTTCGACGAAGATTTTCGTATTAAAAATTAAAATTTTTGGACAGGGAATTTTTCTATAGACATAAAATTTGAGAAAGAGTTATTGATAAAAATTGCTTAGAAAAAAATTTTTCGAAATGTTTGTTCCTAGAAGTAAAATGGGGGGTGACTAAGAATGTGGCGTATAGAAATAAAATTTTTAAAAAACGTTCTATAGAAACGAATTTTGAATAAATTGTTCTTCTTATAGAAACGAAAATTTTGGGACAAAATGCTTGTCGTATAGAACATAAGAATGGTGGAACAACATTTTGAACTAGAAATAACAATGTTTAACAAATTTTTCTGTTGAAAATAAAATTTTTTTGATGAGAAATGTTGTCTTAACGAAATAAAGATTTTGACAAAATTCCTTCTACAGGAAAATAAAATTTTGGCAAGATCTTTCCTCGGGTGAGCAATAGAAATTGTTTGAAAGAAGAATCTGTTCTATAAAAATAGAAGATGTTTGACAAACGTGTATTAGCAAGTAAAATGTGACAGAAATTTGCTATAGAGATATAAGATGGTTGACAAAATGTTGTCCCTATGATAAATAAAAGTGGTTGAGAGCAAGCACGGGTTCGGTATAGTATAAGTAAAGTGTTTGACATGAATTTGTCCACTTCTCGCTCACCCACCTCCTCTCTCTCGCTCTGTGTGGTCTATAGGAGAGGGTAAGATTCGTTGGACAAAATCGCCTGTTCGGTGAAGGTGAAGTATTTTTGGAGGTTGTGCGCGCGCGGAGTAGGAATAAGAATGTTGGACAAAGTTTTTTCTATGAAATAAATGAACTTTTGATGGCAGAGAAGTTTGGTCTTTGTAGATTAAGCATTGTTGACAGAAATTCTCGATAGAAATAGATAAGTTTTGTTAAAACTGTTGCTCATAATAAAATTGTTGGGACAAACCGTCGTTCCGTATATGAAAGTAGCAATTTTTCGAAAATTTTTTCTATAAGAGAAATAAATTTTTGACAAGAAATTTTCGGATTGGAACATAAGATTTTTTTGTGTGTGTCTAAGAGTGGTGTTCATTCTAAAAAAATAAAGACTTTTTGGATAAAATTGTTCTAGTAAAAGAAGAATAAAGTTTTAACAGGCAGTTGTGTTCGGTTATAGATCGTCAGATTTGTTGAGAAAGGAGTCTGTTCGAGTAAAAGTGAAATTGGTGTTAGTGGTGGTGGTGAAATGAATAGACTTGTTTCTTCGCTCTTAATTTATTTGTAAAACAGAAGGTTGTTTTGTCCCGTATTAAATCAAGAGCGCTCTGACGCAAAATTTCTAGTTGAAATAACCAAATTGTTGCAAAATTTCTTGTGTCACTCCTCTCTCTGCAACCTGCGCTTCCTCCCGCGCCTACTCCAACCTCCTACGACTTTCGAGAACGCAACGTTTCCTCCTACTGAATAACCAGCAATCCTTCTCTCCAACTTTTTCCTCCACACGACATCACACATCCTTTGACGCAGCCGCCGGCACGCACGCCTCTCGCTCTGAAAGATAAAATCTCGCATAACGACGAAGGACCTCTCTCTCCGCTTGACTAGAATATATATAATATCCCTCTCTTGTCAAACGCCATCCCTACGCGTGTGAGAGTCACATCTCGTCGCCGTCGAGCAACCGTGTCTGTCTCTACCGTCCCACTCCTTTACCCGACGTCTCCTGTCTATAGCCAAATACACGCCTGTGCCAGACACTTCTTCGCTAGCACGCTACAGATTCGCACCCGGCGCTCTGCAAAACGTGTGCGCGTCGCGCAGCCAGTCACCCGACACCTACTCTCCTCGGTCTGCCTAATTATTCTTGATGAAAGCCAGCGGCCCGCCGGTAATCGAATTGACTTGCCTCCGGCGTCACGTCTGAAGCCGCGTGAGATAACCACACCTCAGAACACTACCGACCATCGCCTCTCCAAACCTCCCCGATCAACACCACCAATTTGGCATTGCAGCGTCTGCACAAAACAACGAGTGTTGTAATTACTCTTGTAGTTTTCCTTGGTCGGAAACTTTCCACACGCCAGATATTGGCTGGCACTTACCCCTTCCCTTCTGCTCGAGGTGGCAGCGTATGTGTGTGGTGTGGGTTCCTCGCGCTCTCGGTGTGTTGTTGTTGATGAGGTGAACGGTGTCCACTTTCGAGCCAAAAATAATCTGTGTGTGGAAATTGTTCACCAGAAGAGACGACGGTAGCCCGTGAAGATCGTGTTTTGCAGAGTTCGAAATTCAGACGATGTGGGGTTCGGGTGGCAGGCGTTATTATGTTGGCATCTTGTAGACGGCGGGATTCGTGGTTGTCATGTACTGCTTGTTCTTGGATCACTGGGCGCGTTAAGTAGGGACAAGTGTCAAGCTCGGTGGGTAGTTTAGGTGGGAAAGAATTTAGTCAAGAAAAGAATGCGTCGCTTCCTATTGACAAACTGTTGTCAAAATTTTGTGATTGTCAAATTCGGAAGAATTTTGTCAAACATTTTCAGTTTCGTCTTGAGAATGAGGTTGGGGTTGTTGGGGTAACGGGAAGTTTTTTAATTGTTTGTGATTAGAAAGATGGTATCAAGAATTGTGCGGTGTGTTGTTGCTTATAGCGATGACATTTTGAGCAGAGAGAAAGAAAATTTATTTCAGATCGGAAGATTTTGCAAATTTTTGCGCCTTGTCTCTTTAGGAAGAATTTTGTCAAAGATTTTTTGGGCTATTTTCTTTTAGACCTTTTTGGAAAATTCTTAGTCCATATAGAAGAAGTTTTTTCAAAATTTAGTTGTCTATAGAAGAGGAATTTTGTCACGTGTTGTACGTTTTCCTTTGAGGATCAGTGGTAAAAGAGGTTTGTCAGAGATCATGTGTTGAGGGGTGTGTCTCATAGAGAGAATTTGGTGGTCAGGAGGCTCTTGAGTGTTGAGATAGCGTACAACTTTCAGACTGTTGGCTTATTTATAGAAAAATTGCACGCAAGAAAATTCGATATTCCCCTATTGAGCAAGGGCGTCTTGGGCGTCGAAACGCCAATTTTGGTTTTTCGTGATCGAAGTAATTGTTGGTCAAATTTTTTACTTCGTCGTGATAGAAAATTTGTTACAAATGGTGGTATTTTTTTGTATAGAAAATTCGTTATCAAAGGATTTGTTGTTGTTTATAGAAGATTGTAGCAAGAAAGATTGGTATTTCGAAGTCGGAGAATTTGTTCAAAATTGTATTTTTTTGAAGATTGTGGGAAAAAATTTTCGGTTTATTGCGTATAGAAAGTTGTCGAAAAATCGTTTATTGCGCCCCCGCCGCGTCGGGTGGTGGTGTGTGTGAAGAATTTGTGTGTGGTTATGTGTGTATCAGTTTGGAGTGGGGTGTGGGGGTGTGTTTGTCAATGAGTATCTGTGGGTGTCTCTCTCATAGAAGAATACTTGTCAACATTGTTATTTCTGTCTCGAAAACTCCTTATGAGAAGGAATTTGGTATTCCTTATAGAAAATTTTGTTCAAAACTTCTTACTTTCTATAGACAATTATGTCGAAATCTTTGTATTTCTATAGAAAATTTATGTCAAAAATTTACCAGTTTGTATGAATCGCTTGTTATTTGATGATGATTGTCAAATTTTGAATTTCTATGAGCAAATCTTTGTCAACATTTTATTCGCTACTAGGAGATGTTTGTAAAATTTTATTGTTTGATAGAAACTTTTTTCAAATTTTATTGTCACAGGAATTTTTTTTGGCAATTATGTTGTATTTCTTAGAAATTTTGGCTCAAAATTTGTATTTTCGTAGAAAATTTTGTCAAAATTTTATGTTCAACAGAAAAAGTGTTTGTTAACAATTTTACTGTTCTATTGAAAATGTGTGCCGACATTTCTATTGCTCTATAGCAAAATTGGGTTCAAAATTTTGTTTCTATAGAAATTTGTCAAAAATTTTTTCTATAGAATTTTTTTTTCAAAATTTTTATTTCGTATAAGACAATTTTATGCAACATGTTTATTTCGTTGGAAAATTTTGCGGAAAAAAAAACTTTTGTTTGCCTGTTTTTGGTTTTCTTATTACATTTTTATCAAATTTCTCAATAGATTTAGGTGTCGTATTAGAAAATTTTGGCAAAACTTTTTTGTTATTAGAAAATTTCGTCAAATTTTATTGCATATGAAAATTTTGGTCAAAATTTTATTGGTCATAGAAAAATATTTGTCAAAGTTTCTAGGTTCTCCTAAAGAATTTTGTCAGAGAATTTATTTCCTGAATGAACTGTTCGGTCAACATGTTTAGTTTCTATATCGAAAATGTTCGTGCACAGTCTTTACTTTCTATAGCAGTAATTTTGTCAACATTTTTTGTTCGATAGAAGACTAATTTTGGTCAAAGTGTTACTTTCTATAGAAACAATATTGACGAAAAACTTGTATTTCGTGCTTATTACAATAGATTTTGCAAGAGTGAAAATATTTAAATTAGAAACTATTGCAATTTTGTCAAGAATTTTCATTTCGAGAGGAGATTTGGTTAGAATTACTATTTGTTGGTGGAAGTGTTATTTTGCAAAGGTTTACCTGAGAACATCAGAGAATCTAGCCGAATGCTACCAAACTGTAAAAAGGGTTTGCCATTTTTGGGTGGAATTCGGGCTGGAATTGTGCGCAGCGCCAGGGACTGGATCGGAAACCAGAATGGGTATATATAAAGAAGATCGATACATTTAAGTCATACCCCAGCCAAGAAAATTTGGAAGTTTTCCAAAGGGCGCAGCAACGTTAAAGACTCCGAAGATGCACTCTCGCGCAATGATGTTGTTTTATTTCTAACTACCAAGGAAGTTAATTTTACAATTATATTTTTTATAACTTGGTTTTTTTTTTCATTACTTGTAATGGGTAGATTTTAACCTTTTTTGTTTCCAACCTAGATAAGAAAAAGGAGTAGAATTCATAAGATCTTCGTACAAACCATGTAAGTTTTTTCGAAAAAAGACTTTCTAAGATGCCATCTGAAAAGTATTGTGAATTCTTGAGCAATAATTTGGGATGTAAACGTTTGGCTGAACAAGCGTTTAGAAGTCCATAAAATTATAACAAAGTTACTAGAAATGTATTTATTTGGACAAATATCCATCAGACATTTTAATCTGTACATCCAAACAGGTTTGAATTCTAAGATTCACATCTAGATTTCAATGTAACGTCTGTTGAAATGGAAAACTCTCCGTCCTTATGACAGCCATGTTAAAGTTCACGTTTCTTTGCGTCAATTTTGCGACCACTTTCCGGATCCAAAAAGAACATTTTCAGTTAGCTTTTTTGGCGGGCTTTTTTTGGCTGAGGGTCTAACAATCTTCTTGAAAGTTTGACACTTCTTTCTTTTAATGGAAGAATTAGGCCTCTGCTGCAGAAAATCTGTTAGGGTTTAGAAGTTGGGGGCCAGGTCAGAAAGTTGCGTGACAGGAGCTGTTCTTTTTTTATGGTTGGGTGAGCAAAATGAAGAAAAAGGTCCGTTGGCGTGGTTTCGGGTATCTCAAAAAGACGATTCAACAGTATATTTGCGAATTTCTTGAACAAGACAAGAAAAAAATTGGGAAAATTACCCCATACTGTCAACTTCTGGTCGAGACAGTATGAGTTATTATATTAATGTATACTCTATCATTCTGTTACTCTAAACGTAAATAGTCAGTAGTAATATTCACTAACTTAATATATATAAATTTTTCTCTCTGCTCTTTTTATTTCATCAACCTCGATCGAAAATGCCATCTTCAATTTATTCCATCGGGTGGAACAATCACGATCAACAAAGAACCAGGTTACTGTGATTGTCTTCAGAAATTGTCGTGAAGTGACATTCCCTCTCGGACCGATTGCAACATTGCGAAAATTGGCTTGCCTGGTCGGGAGGAAAGTGATTGCGACTTCAAAAAAATGGATGCGCAGACGACCAACTGCGGGGTGATGAAGTGGCTTTGGCTGTCTGTAGGAGTTTTTGTCATTGCGTCGGTACAGTAAAGAAAAGAAACAAATAAAGAGAAATCACGAAAAATACAGTCAATGATTAAGAAAATCCACAATGCTTACAAGGGAGTCATTATTCAGTTTTTTGCAATCGGAAATAACTGGTGATCCTTGTATTTAGTTTTTTGGTTTTTTCTGTTCGGAAAAAGGAAAGATGAAATAAAGCGAAATATGAAATCCACCTAGCTTTTGTCTGTCCATGGTCGTATGGGAAAAAAGTCTATCTCGATATAATTATTTCTTCTGAACGCTGACTCGTAGTTGATTTTTGTTGAACTCCAATACATTTTGCGTGCGTTCGTTTTTTTTTCTGTAGTAAGATTCAAAAGGAATCTGTCGTTTTCTTCTTTGTTAATTCAGTTGTGGGCATATCCTTCACCATGATATTTAAATGAAGCAACAACTACGCTTCTTTTTATATGCGTCATGATGGACCTGACCATGAAGACTGAAACAAAGCTTTTGTGTGTAGAGCGACTAAATAAGTGATATTATATGATGAAAGGATTTGTAAGGGGTCAATTCTTGAAATGTCTTGAAAAATTTGGTATCAATCCACTGAATGGATTTCTCGCGAAAAGTGATTTCAGTTCTCTTGTTAGATAGTCTCAACATTTTATCTAAGACACTATTGAGCGATGGATTAAAATACTCCATAGTTGTTAATCTTATGTTGTATATTTTTCTAGTAATTTTTAACAGACCATTCGGAGGTGTTGCAACTATAGAGACTAGTTTCGGGGATGATGAACGACGACCAAGAAGGTGATTAGGTGACAGAAGAGTAAGAGGGAGGAAGGTGTGGTATATCGTGTTTTCCTGAGAGATCGTATAACAAGCGTTTCTTCCTTCCTCTCATTGAATGTGGATGACATTTCTGGAGGTGGTTTATCAAGTGGTGAAACGCCGGTTCGAATCGGTCCTATAGAAGGTGATGCACCTTCGACAATGAACTGAAATAGAATCGGACTACACCTCAGGTACCCTAGAAATGTCTGTGATATGTAGCGTTGCGGGAAGCACCGATCTGGTCTCTCAAGTCGGCCGCGTCTCCTTATAGGCTGCACAGGTGGGCTTGGTTCTTTGCCACCCGAACTACCACTGTGAATATATTGCCTTCAGAACATATATAGATAGCTGCGAAAATAAAATAAACAGATGAATTAATTAAAATAATAAACATAATATATAAAAAAGAAAAAATAATCATACTATATGAAAGTAATAGATATAAATAATAACACAAGAAAGAGATAAGAGACGACAAGAAAAAAAAAAACAAAAATAAATCAGATCAAAAAGAGAAGGAGAGAGAAATACGAATGATCGAAGATGATGTCGTCGATCGGGTAGATTAAGTATACTATATCTTTTGAAAAAACTCTGAAGATGGTGTGTAGACCTGTCGAATTAAGAGTATAGTGTAGTGATTGCGAGGGGGGGGGGAGATAAAAAGAAACAAGCAAGCAGAAGCGTGAAGTCGAGAAGTGGATACAGCCAAGAAGAGTGACGCCTCTTGGTGTTGACGTTGGTGATGTCCTGAAGTTGCGCGCGTGTGCGGGCGGCGCGTGAGCGCGTGCGACGAGTTGTGACTTTCAGCTGCTGGATAACGGAAATTGTGCGTGTGAATTTTATTTTTTTTTTTTTTTCTGGAGTAGTAAAAAAAGGTTGTCTGCGCGGCTGCGACAGTTTTCAG
>PGFW01009019.1:11144-21368 GCA_003123925.1 Haematobia irritans | reverse complement strand
TATTGATGCCCACTTAGACAGTATAGGTCCATTGTGATCCTCGATGTGATTTTTCAATCTTTCTTCTTCCGATGCGGCCGCTTTGTCCCAGAAACTTCCATCTGCTCGTTCTCTTTGAAAGAAATCTCAGAATAACCAACCAGAGGCCCTGATGAAGGCAAGTATGTTCCTTAAGCTGCACTCCCGTAGATCAGTGAGAGTCTGAAAGAAAAAGGAGCCCAGTATCTTGTTTCTTCTAAAGGATAAAGCTGGGCACTGACACAGGAAGTGGTACGAGTCCTCCGTAACTTCCGGGTCCAGGCACCATCTACAGATATCATCGTCTTTAAGTCCTATTCTTACCATGTGTTTCCCAAGTGTGTTGTGTCCTGTTATGATACCAATCAATGGCCGTAATTCCTCTCTGTTCATCGACAACAAAATTTCACAGTTCCTACGTTTCTTTTCATCCCATATCAACTTGGTTTGCTCGCAACCATCCGAAGAGACCCAGCGTCTTCGCCATTGCTCATCATATTTAACCTCTATCCTGTAATGATAAGAAGATAGTGGAGGAAAAACGTCCGCTAGGACGTTGTTCGTTCCACGAGCACCCTCCTTAGCCAGCACATCCGCTTTCTCATTTCCTATTATCCCATAGTGCCCAGGTACCCAGCACAGAGTTATATTATGCTGTTCAGTGAGAACCTTGAGTTCTCGACGACAGCGGCTGACTACCCTAGACCTTATGTTAGCACTGCACAATGCCTTTTTTGATTTTGGAATTCACCTCTTCAGTGTTCAAATCGTTCGTCAAGCAAGAAGAGGCAGCGTATCAAAATTTTACTCGCGCATCGCGAAAATCCGAGCTACTCGTACGCAAAGCTGGCAAAATCGCTAAAAGTTTCCAAATCAACCGTTACAAATGTAATTAAAGTGTTTGGAGAACGTTTGTCTTCAGCCAGGAAGTCTGGATCGGGGGGAAATCGAAAACCGGAAGCCGCTGAGACGACAAAGACAGTTGCCGGAAGTTTCAAGCGAAACCCTAACCTCTCTCTCCGAGATGCCGCAAATAAGCTGGGTGTATCGTCTACAACCGTGCATCGAGCCAAAAAAAAGAGCGGACTATCGACTTACAAGAAGGTAGTGACATCCAAAATCGCGATGATAAACTAAATACGACGGACAAGCGCGATACCGGAGGCTGTACACGACGATGCTGACGAAGTTTGACTGCGTGTAATGGACGACGAAACCTACGTCAAAGCCGACTACAAGCAGCTTCCGGGACAGGAGTTTTATACGGCAAAAGGAAGGGGAAAGGTAGCAGAATATTTTCAAGCACATAAAAACTGTCAAAGTTCGCAAAGAAATATTTGGTTTGGCAAGCCATTGTTACCTGTGGCTTGAAAAGCAGCATTTTCATAGCTTCCGGGACTGTCAACCAGGAAATTTTACGTGAAAGAGTGTTTGAATAAACGTCTGCTGCTTTTCCTGAAAACGAAACTCGGTTGTTCCGTACTGTTTTGCGGATTTGGCATCTTGCTATTACGGTAAAAAGGCCATGGAGTGGTACGCCGCCAACAACGTGCAGGTGGTTCCCAAGCACAAGAAACTCCCAACACGCCAGAGCTCCGCCATTGAGGAATACTGGGCTATTGCCAAGCGGAACCTAAAGAAGACAAAAAACTGCTGAGCGAGCAGCAGTTCAAGGCCAACTGGCTTTCTGCGGCGAAGAAGGTGGACAAGGTGGCTGTACAAAATCTGATGGCAGGTGTCAAGCGTGAGGCCCGGTAATTCGGATTTGGAAAAGCGAAAGCCTAACTGAATATTTTTCCTGAATTTTATACTAATTGAACTTGAAAAAGAAATTTTATTTGATTTTTTAAATAAACGATTGCACCGATTTACACGCGTTTTCCCTTGACCAAATTTTGACCGTTTCACCCTTTAAATCATACTATTAAACGTACTCCTTGTGCAAAATTTGAAGCAAATCAGGGTAAAACTTTGGCTTTTGAGGCCATATTAGTCGAAAACGGACAGAAATATATATATATATATATATATATAATAGATATATATATATATATATATATATATATATATATATATATATATATATATATATATATATATATATATATATATATATATATATATATATATATAGTATATAATATATATATATATATATATATATATATATATATATATATATATTATATATATATATATATATATATATATATTATATATATATATATTTTATATATATATAAATAGATATATATATATATATATATATATAATATATAATATATATATATATATATATATATATATATATATATATATATATATATATATATATATATATATATATATATATATATATATATATATATATATATAATATATATATATATATATATATATATATATATATATATATATATATATATATATTATATATGGGAGCTATATCTAAATCTGAACCGATTTCAACCACATTTAGCGCAATTAACAATACTGTTAAACGAACTTCTTTTGCAAAATTTGAAGCAAATCAGGAACAAAACTCTGGCTTTTTTGGCCATATAAGTTCAAAACGGACGAAAGATAAATATGGGAGCTATATCTAAATCTGAACCGATTTGGCTGGTATTTTGCATATCTTACGAAAGCCCCAAAATATTTGGCTGTCCGAAATTTTGAGAAAATACGTTAATAAATACGTCAATTATGAGCAGATCGGTGATAAATATATATGGCAGCTATATCTAAATCTGAACCGATTTTTTTCAAAATCAATAGCGATTGTCTTTGAACAAAATTTTCCAAATGTGAGCACGATCGGACTTAAACTGCGAGCTGTACTTTGCACACAAAATTACATATACAGACAGAAGGACGGACAGACAGACAGACGGACATCGGTAAATCGACTCAGCATTTAATTCTAAGGCGATCGGTATACTAAACGATGGGTCTCAGACTTTTCCTTCTTGGCGTTACATACAAATTCACAAACTTATTATACCCTCTAGTAGTGGTGAAGGGTATAAAAATGTATTTGCATAATTGATGATTCTTTCCACTTCAAAAGCAAGGTAATATAAAAATGTTGACCTTCCCTTGAGGAATTCTTTAAAATATAAACTTTTTAAAGAGGTATCTAACATGAATGATATGATTTATAAAATAAAATTAGGATACATTTCTTTTAACGATATATCAACAATTCACATAAACATATGAATGTTAATCACAAAATTGTACAATTGTACCTAATACTCCAAAATAAAAGATATTTTCTTTGAAAAAAAAAAACGTAAAATCAAAACTCCAAATGCGTAGTCTATATTTAAAGATTTTTCTCTTTAATCCAAAGATGTGATATATTAATAAATTAAAGATTAATTCTTTATTTAATTGATGAACATATGAAATTAACAGAAACAAAATAAGGCCAAGTTGATTAACTCTATTTTAATTAAAATTTCTTTAAAAGAAATTTCTCATAGACAACTGACAATAAACCTAACGAACGCCACACTTGTATTATTGATAAAACTATATTATTTCTGTAATCATCTCTACTCTATTGTTGCTAATCAATATGAATATCAAAACAATTTATTGAATAGATGGGCGGTTTGCCATTCATTTTGATTAGTTTTGATTCTTAGATCCAATTCTTATTTCATCTGGAAGTATTTTGCTTAATAAATATCTATATTTATCTTTAATCATAAAAACAAAATATATGTTATTTTTGATAGGATTATGTAATTAAAAATTAAAAAATTGTTTATTCTTTCCAGAATTCCAGTAGCTTAAAAATCTGTTCAAAAAGACAAACAAAATTTATAGCTAGCGAAAATCTTTGCAAAAAATATGTATGTTCTAAAGTAAAACAAAAGACTTAAGACACAATCTTGAATATGCAAAATCCAACCATAATTTATAAATGAATGAATAAGTCTTTACAAATTCCAACTCTATCTATCGCTTGTGATTAACACATAACGCATCAGAGGCAATTAGTAAAAGAATCATTAACTTCATCACAATATCTTGGACATATTCATCTTCATCTTTTAGAGTGAATCGAAATACAAAAAGAACAGTTAATCATAAATCCATCACAATACCTTAGTACCTTTCGTTTTTTCATTCAATTTTTGAAAATGAATAAAATAGAAATGAAAATAGAAGCGAAACTATTTGAACATTCACAATAAGCCTCTGGATGTGGGATTCCACTGATGTTATTATTTCCAATCACAAATAAGAGTGAAAGCAATTTGTTCAATGACAGAAAGCAGATCCACCAACTGTCATTCATTCATTCCAGCCGATGGAAGCAATTCAAAAAGAAGAAAAAGGCTTACGAAACCTTAATAGAATGAAAGAAAAATCTCCCGGTTCCAATAAAATGGTCCCCGTAAAACAAAGACTACAAACTCACATGTATGTAAAGAAATTTACAACCTATCAATGGCTAGAAATAAAACTATAAAGAAATAAAGCTGAAACCACAAAGCCAAAGAAGAAAAAAATTTGCATACAATTGTGACAATAATAAAAATTTAAATGAGGTGAGAGTCCATGGCCAAGACGTCTGCAGACGATGATTGTTCGTATGGAGAAATGAAGTTTTTTTTTTTTTTTTTTTTTTTTTTGTAAGGCCATGTAACCACACTTGAAGCGGAAATCTTTTCCGGCAATCAAACAGACAACGTGTCATCTTCTAATAGCAATGAGCAAATAGCAAAAGTGTCACACATTCAGTGTTGCCAGATTAGTATCTACCATCTCTGTCGAATGGACTGAATATTCTAAGTGAGCCTGAAACTTAATCGGACAGCCACTTTATCTCTGTCGGATAGAAATAAATCAAACTTAAACGAAAAGGGATTCGAACTTATTCTAAACTCATAACTCCTAGAGACATTATACTTACGCGCACACTTCGTTCTGGTTTAGCTCATCTCTTTTTGCGTAGTTTTAAATCAAATTAAAGTGAAGCTTTTGATTATGTATTTTCGACCTTTTCCAAATTTGGGAAAGCCGATTTTGGGGCTTGTTGACTTTTTAAAATTTTGGAAAAGTCGTCTTTCCACTTTTTCGTTTGTTGACTTCGCGACTTTTGATATTTTTATGACTTTTCAGAATAAAAAGATCTGCATCAAGTTCTCTGTCTAATGCAACATTCGGACTTTAACCAATATCGAATTTGAAGATTTCCTACGTGAAAATGATCCAAATTGCTACTAAGAGAGTAACAGTTTGTTGCCATTTTTATTCCCTAAACCACATAGTGGTCAGGGTATAATAAGTTTGATTGCATCAAGTTCTCTGTCTAATGCACATTCGACTTTAACCAATATTGAATTTGAAGATTTCCTACGTGAAAGTGGTCCAAATTGCTACTAAGAGATTAACAGTTTGTTCGCAATTTTTATACCCTAAACCACATAGTGGTCAGGGTATAATAATTTGATCTGCCAAAAATGTGCCTACCAGAAATATTGATTTTAGACCCAGCACTAACTATATGTTGCAAAAAATCATCGAAATCGGTTCAGATTTAGCTATAGCTCCCATATATATGTACCGCCCGATTTTTCTAAATTTGGCTATAAAACCCTTATTTATCAACCGAACTTACTCAAAGTTAGCTAAATGTAATCTTCTATAGCACTAACTGTATTTGCAAAATTTCATCGAAATCGGTTCAGATGTATATATAGCTCTCATATATATGTATAGCCCGATTTTCCCAAATTTGACTATAGAACCCTTATTTATTATACGATCTTACTCAAAGTTGGCTAGATCCAGTCCTCTATAGTACTAACGGTATGTGCAAAATTTCATCGAAATCGATTCAGATGTAGATATAGCTCCCATATATGTATCGCCCGATTTTGAAAAATTTGCCCATAATAACCTTATGTTTGACCATAGAGGCCTCATTTCTTAACTGATCTTACTCAAATTTTGCACAAGGTAACCTTTTGTAGTATTAATCAAACCCGCATAATATTATACAAATTGGTTCAGATTTACATATAGCTTCCATATATATGCATCGCTCGATTTTCCCAAATTTGGCCATAATAATCTTATTTATTAACCAATGTTACTAAAATTTCAAATTTTGAAGTACTAGCCGATAGTATTTATATTTACGTACTTGTAGCTCTTACATAAGATAATTGCTCGATCCTTACAAAATCAATACAAGACATTGATGTCACCCTCTACAACCTTACCTAATCTAACCAATTCCGTTTATACGGGACGTATATCAAACTTATATCGATATCAATATGGAACAAGTAATAAATATTACACGAAGGTGCATCTATCAAAAACTTGAGTTTGATGATAGCAAAAATTAATCTATCAGCCTATAAAGGTATGAGTTCTACTTTTGTCTGATGTATTAATGAAACGCCCATATACCTGCTTGAATTATATAACTGAATATTTCATAAATTATTGGAAACACGTTATGTGATATAAAGCATATATTTCATGGCAAATGAAATAATAGACCGAGGCTTCACTTAATTGTGGGCGTGTACTCCTTTTGTAGCGGTATGTTTGATTTTTGCTCATTCCAAATCAATATCACTCAAGGGTATAACTTTGCCGTATTTCAGTTATCTTTTTGAAATTCTTTTCTTCGGCCTTTATCATCCTGATTCGTTGGATTGGCTATTGGCCAGCACTTATAGCTAAGGGCCACAGAATTGTGTCAAAATAAATGACCACAGCAAATACCACAGCCTGATTTTAATTTTTTTTTTGTTCGTTTGGATTTGATTTTTACATCACTCCATCTATGACTTCTACCGCCTTTGCAGGATGGTCTGATGTTGCAATGTATTTCCGTTGTTTGGGGCTAAAATTCAACTATTTATCATTAAGAGCTTATTGTTTCGAAGATTCCTCTTTTTCATCTACATTGGCGTCAGATGGAAGGTCCATACTTGGTTTAGTTTTATGTAAGCCAGCTAGTTCAGTAGTTAAACAGTGTAAGGATGACTGAAAAGGCATGGCATACAAATGGAGATTGTGCGCTCAGAAACTACATGCACTTAAGTATGAACCTGCGATCAATGAATTTCTTAGCATCCCATGTTCCGTAATGGTCTTTGTTCTTTAAGCAACTCAAACAAAAAATAACACGATTTCATTCACCAATCAGATATCATACACAAGGAAGTAGAACATTCAACAAAAACACGAAAAAATCACAAACTTATGAACTTCAAACGGTATCGAATATACTGGTTCAATTGTTGAGATATGCTTTGCTTCAAGTTACAAATTCATTAATCATTCCAATATTTCTTTTATATTAAAAGCAAATTATATTATTGATCTATTTCGCTTTAGCAAACAAACGTTGACTTGGATTGTTGATTACATTGATAAGCAGGGAGTTAAACTACACGTAAGTTTTTTTTGTTAATATTTCCCATTTAAGGTTGACTGAATTGATAAATGGGTCTTTAACTAAAAATCTTGTATGCATTATTCAAAAACTATTGATCAAATGGAAATAGTTCGTAGACCTCGCTAAAACGGCAATTTTGTGGTTTCTCATTCAATTATCTTCAATTGGAATATTTCAAGATGTATCATCCAGATTTTCATTGATTCAATCTTGGAAACTGGAACAAATTTACCTAAACATTTATTATTCACTTTGTTCGTAACATATTCCATAATAATTGATTATTCACAGTGTCAAATCATGAAAACAAAAACATGAACCAAATTCACATGTTGTCATACTTTTTTAACACTTTTGTTTTTTTATCCCACTTTGCGGGGATGTACTTATGTTTTAAGTAAAGTTCTTTAAACGCACAGTTCCTTACGTGAAAAGGTTTCAAATTGCCACTGACAGAGCCGTATTGCGGACTGTTACGGAAACTTGAATTGTTTTTGATTTTCAAATATTGTCAAGGTTTGATGTTGTTATACTGTTTTCGGTTCAAAGTTCCTTCTCTTTTCCGGATTCAATCTTCCAAGATTAATAGAGCTTAAAAACTTCGTATCTCTTCTTATGATGATATTCATGCCTTAATTATATTTCTTACTTACTAAGCCAGCCCCGGATACAAGTGTAATATATATTGTGAGTCCTCTTCCTTGATAAATACCGCCACAAAATCGGTTTTTAACGGTTTTCGATTTGTCCACAAACGTCAGACTGTAACTATCAACGGCTTAACACTGTACCAGTATTGGGGGATTTTTTCTTTGGATGGGGCGCCGAAATTTTTAAGCGCATTTTTGTATTGGAGTTTTTAGAAAAGATATTAGGTTAGGTTAGGTTAGGTGGCAGCCCGATGTATCAGGCTCACTTAGACTATTCAGTCCATTGTGATACCACATTGGTGAACTTCTCTCTTATCACTGAGTGCTGCCCGATTCAATGTTAAGCTCAATGACAAGGGACCTTCTTTTTATAGCCGAGTCCGAACGGCGTTCCACATTGCAGTGAAACCCTCAGAAATGTCACCAGTATTACTCTCCTTAATTCTCAAAAAAGTTTTAAAAGAAGCGCAGTGACTCTTCAAAATATAAAACAAGTATATACGGCTGTAAGTGCGGCCACGCCAAATCTTATGTACCCTCCACCATGGATTGCGTAGAAACTTCTACTGTGTTGCGGTATCACTTGCCGATGGCAAGGTATCTTAAAACTTCTTAACACCGTCTTCTCAATTGTAAATTAGTTCCATACGGCAGGTTATATATTACAAAAAGGGAGTTACATACGTGATAGTAATAACATTTTGACAAAATTTTCTATAGTAATAACATTTTGACAAAATTTTCTATAGAAATAAAAATGTTGACAAAATTTTCTATAGAAATAAAATTTTGAGAAAATTTTCTATAGAAATAAATTTTGAGAAAATTTTCTATAGAAATGAAATTTTGGTAGATTATTTTTGGGGATCGGCTATATATAACTATAGATCGATATGGACCAATTTTGGCATGGTTGTTAGCGGTCATATACTAGCGCAATGTACCAAATTTCACCATGTACCAAATTTCAACCGGGATCGGGTGAATTTCGCTCTTTTCCAAGGGCGGTCCGAATCGGTTTATATTGGGGGGGCCTATATAATTAATGACCGATATGGATCATTCCTGCCATGGTCATTATAGAACCATATACTAACACCACATACAAATTTCAACCGAATCGGATGAATTTTGGCCCATCCATTAGGGCTCCGGAAGTCAAATCTGGGGATCGGTTTATATGGGGGCTTTATATATAATTAAGAAACCGATATGGACCAATTTGCATGTTGTTAGAGACCATATACAACACCATGTACCAAATTTCAGCCAGATCGGATGATGTGTTTCTATTAGGGGCTCGCAAGCCAAATCTGGGGATCGCGATTTATATGGTGGCTTATACGTGACATAAAAAGTGAAGCCGATATGGTCCATTTGGATACCGTCTGACCTACATCAATAACAACCACTTGTGCCAATTTTCAAGTCGATAGCTTGTTTCGTTCGGAAGTTAGCGTGATTTCAACAGACGGACCGACAGTGCTTAGATCGACTCAGAATTTCACCACGATCCAGAATATATATGTATTTTATGGGGTCTTAGAGCAATATTTCGATGTGTTACAAACGAAACAAAGTCCTATGGTGGAGGGTATAAAAAAAACCTTGTGCTGCTACATATACATATTAATTACAAATATTTCTTGGTTTCCTTACTTCAATTCTTCGCTTCATAGTTCAGAATCAATACTAATGTCATTAGAGTAAAGGCAAAATCTTTGGAACCGGACATACTTGTGAGCTGTTTCGGCCATATGTAAATAAAATAAGTTTATTTCATTTTTTTCTCGACGATTCGTCGGTTTTTTTGTTTTGTTAGGGCTCATTTCAATGACTACTACATAAAGGATCTAAACTAAACTGAGAATTAAATAAAGCCTTTCGATTTTGGTTAAAAAAGTTAACCCTATTTTTTACAACAAGTCAATTTTCAACTTCTTCTCCATATTTACACACATATGCGTATTTGTTCACCGATTTATGAACAAAATGTGTTGCACTTCCTTGGAAGTATTTTGGTATTGTTTCCGAGTCAAAGATGCGGCTTCTTTAAAAAAGGCATTAAAAGAGACCTATCTAACTTTAATCTTAGGATTTTCATTCTCTCTTCCTTTT
>PGFW01009016.1:0-12804 GCA_003123925.1 Haematobia irritans | reverse complement strand
TCTCGACTGTAAGGAGTCTTTTATGCATGTTTATTGTTTTTTCTTTTTATAGATTTTGGGCGTATAACTATGGCCTAATAAACCATAGTTATACGCCCTATTTGGAGGGCCCTCATCTATATTGATTTCAGATAAGAAGTTGGGATTCATCTTTCAGTGTTCTCAACCACCAATTTTCTGATGTTAGCGTAATTTTTAATATAGAGTACTTTCCTCTGATAGCGCATTCCGGCAGTTCATTCTCATATCAAAGAATATTTGTGTAATCGATTTGTGATTCTACTTTATTTTTATCTCAATACCATTGGGTCTACATTAACCTGCCGCAGAGCCATGTTATTGAACCGTCGCAGTTTTTTCATCAATTACCATTGGTTATATTAACTTCGGGAGGCGGATTGCAAAAAAGTTACAGTAAAAATAGTTAATTTGTAAAAAAATTGTACAAATAGCCAGTCTACTTATCCTAGGAACGGATCCAAGGGCCACTTTCGTGTCTTTTCTGACCACAGGGCCACATTCCCACGCTGTCAGTTATGACACACCGTTCGAGGACATAGAAAACTTTCCTACCAAAGACCACTCGTTGGGTTCTTAATTATATGTGCGGGCGCCAGTTGTACGTGGAATTTAGAGATAGGAAACCAAACAAGGTCAAGGACAGCCTTCTTCGTCATCTGCTTATGTCACTGCAAATTTTTTGGTAAGCTCTGCGGAGGAACTTGGTCCGCAAGTGCTTGCCGGCAGCATTTGGAGTGCGGACAAAGAAACCTTATTGACCACACCTCCAGTGTTGCCAGGTTTTGGGGGTTCCCCCCAAATTTAGGTTTTTTACACGTTTAGGGGATTTTTAGTAACATTATTGGGGGGTTTTTTGGGTAAAAAAATATCTTAGCTCTTATAAAGTGGAGCAATTCTCAACAAAATTTGGAACAATTCTGGCATGAATTTTGAGAAAAAATAAGGGAAGTCAACCCATTTTCCTAAATACAAGCAAGTATGCAATGACATTCTTTTTTAAACGCATCTGTTGAAGGGAATTTTTAATATTTGATACAATTAAAAACAAGGTTAGATTAGGTTAGGTGGCAGCCCGATGTATCAGGCTCACTTAGACTATTCAGTCCGTTGTGATACAACATTGGTGAACTTCTCTCTTATCACTGCCCGATTCCATGTTAAGCTCAATGTAAAGGGACCTCCTTTTTATAGCCGAGTCCGAAAGGCGTTCCACATTCCAGTGCAACCACTTAGAGAAGCTTTGAAACCCTGAAAGAAATGTCACCAGCATTACTGAGGTGGTATAATCCACCGCTGAAAAACTTTTTGGTGTTCGGTCGAAGCAGAAATCGAACGAATTTGTGACAAGTGGTGTAATGATTTTATCTAATGATTTTTATTTATTTCAAATGAAAATTTTAACGAAATTTTGGGCCTCTTTTTGTACTATGTACGTTCTTAAAATTTTTGGAGGTTTTTGAAAAAAGTCTAGACCAATTTAGGGGTTTTTTTTTTCTAAGATTTGGGGGAAGATCAAAAATGACCCGAACAACACTGCAACACCTCATGACAAGTGGTACGCCGTGGTATAACAGGACCTGTCTGAACGCTGGTCCTTTAGAACTACGACAGGATGTCTCCGCAATACACCTCTGGATAACCTTTATGTCGTGACCAAGATCACCTCTCACATCATGTTTCAAAGCGTATTCTCGGTTCTATCACAATAGCCGGTCTCCAACTCACCACTTGCGGATGGGCAATAACCACCGCAGGAAGTAAGGTGTTAATCTTTTGCCTTTATATGTTATATAGCTTACAAAAAAATGAGAGGCCTCTAGACCAGGCAGCGTTATCGACTGGTCTGAACGGATTCATTGAAGATACTTTAGATTGAAGGATACTGTGAGGAGAAGGCTACGAGGTTAATATCTTGTTCTCGGGCTCGGACCAACGTCCCATAGCACCGAAGAGTAGTTCTAACCCAACTAAATTCGGGCAAGAGCAGCCGGCCTAATTCCTACTCCAATTCCAATAGCATTGTATCCCATTTGTAAGCAAGGGGCTCATGATATGCGTCACCTTTTCGCTCGCCCAGCCAATCCTACCGACTCACTACCAAATCACAGAGTTCCTCGATCTTGATATAGTTTGAATCCTTACAACGTGGAACATCTGGAGAATTCAAACTATTGTTCCAGGAAAACTAACATCAACATGATTTCCTCTCGGGCAGAAGTACAGTTTGCGCTTTATGAGAATTAACTTGCATCTCAATGACAAGGGACTTCTTTTTTGTAGTCGAATCCGAACGGCGTTTCGCATTACGGTGAAACTACTCAGAGAAGCATTGGACCACATAAAAATTATACGGGCATTATAAAGAGGGGATACAAAATGTGGTTGGTCGAAACCGGGATTGAATCCATGTAAAGGTATAACCAAGCTGTTGTGCTCTGTGGGTTTAACTTGTCTCAATCTTTCGACCCGGCTACATCATCCTCTCAGGATATATTAAATAGGTCTATCTTAGGAGACGATTGGCCACCAATTGACAGGCAGTCCTATGTAAAATTTTGTGGTAAAACATCTTCGCCAAAGTAGATTCCCGCCCCCTACAACAGCAACGATAATCAAGTCTTAGCTTAGCGAAGATGGGAGACGGCAACCTAGGGGGACCTGTTATCACTCTCTCCCATGATCTATGACTTTTAGGTATCTTAAGAGCTTCCTTGTAGTTCTGAGTCCAGCAATACAGGATAAGTGCCCAAAATGTGGATATTCAACTCACATCACGAGACACTTTTCAGTATTTTCGAAAAACTCAACAGATTTGAAACACAACATTTTAATCTGAAGCTGGTATCACAATGCACTGAATTGTCTAAGGTCCTTTTCGTTTCGCAAAAAAATATGTTGCCTACGTGTTACACTACTTTTTCCCTCATTGTATTTTCGACCAATTGATAGTGTCATTCCAAAGATTCATAATATTGTGAGGGATACAAGATTCAAATTCTATGACAGTATCCTTCATATTTTGGAGTCAATTTCGAGTATGTTGCATTTCTTTCCCAATCGAAATCGCCATAAGTAAGTCTGCATAAAAACGGGCTGCCATTTAAACCATAAAGCGTTTTAGATTTGTTGAAGAGAAATTCACATTGCTACAAAAGATTTTTGTAGGTAATTTCCGTGGTTTAAAGACAAACATACTTCGGATTTAAAAAAACATTTTTTCTGTGTATTTAAAACAAGTTGATACAGTCATCACATACGAGGTTCCTATTAATGACTTCAATAAAGACTTGGGAATGACTAATGTTTCACAGAACTCATCATTCTTTTGTCCAAAAATTGCTCACCCATAACTATCACCTAATTCCAGAGGGAACTCTTAATTTCAATCACACAACCAATATTGGCCCCCCCAGAATAAGTAGGAGTAAATGAATACTCAAAATGGAATTTGAATAAATACCTCATTTAGTTCTATTAACATTGTAATTAATTTACATTTAAATTTAGAATTTGACATTTCAAGGTGTTCGCAGCATTTATTTCACTTCATGTCATATCACCTTGTCGTCTTGTTTGCCTGTCATGTCTTAATCACCAACACCATCATCACCAGCATTACCGGTGTCGAAAATTTCAAATTCATTCACTGATGATGGTGATTTTGGGTGGCTAAACAATTACAACCGAAAATAAATTATTTCAAAGTAATTCTTTGTCATTTCTATAGAAAAAATAACACTGAACCACTTAAATGCAAATGCAAAGTGAAAAAAACATACACACAGGAATAGAAATAATTAATTCACCAACACGAACATAAAGTTAATGCAGCAATAAAGCCATAAACTGCCAAAATACCTGAACCCCGAAAAATAACATCCATATAAAATTATAGCCAAAAACTGAGAGTTCAAATAAAAGCCTGAAGAATCATTAAGCCTTTTTTTTTGGTGGATAAGAACAGTGGTTTGAAAAGTTATTACATTAAATCCTGTTTTTGCACCAAAGTATACGAAAGTTATTTTCATCCCTAAAAATAGAAATTCTTCGAACTAGAGTGCGAGGAACATTGTTGCTAGTATTGGGGATTTTCTCCTAAATTGGGGATATTGGTGTCGAGTTGGAGACTTGGGGATTTTTGGGGGAATTTCTATAAATTTGGCGGATCTTTTAAAATCGATTCTGTATAAAATTCAGGTTTACATGAAATTTCTTTTTATTTCTACAACCTCAAAAAAAATGCTTCTCTAACATATCGTTCCAAACATATTTTCAGGAGCCATATATTTTGGATACTGCCGAAACATTAATATGTTGTTGTGTGAACAATTATATGTTTGAAGCATTGTAGCCCAAAAAATATTATATGCTTGAAGAATTTTCCCAAGAAGATTGTGCTCATTCCCTCGCATAATTTCACTTCACGAAATTTTTTAGTTCTTGGCAACCTTTTTGGTAATACAAATAATGTTGAAGAAATTATTCAATTTATAAATTTTTTTAAATTTTACCTTTCGCCTGGACGGAGAATCGAACCGAGGACCATACAGTTTGTAAGCCAACACACTATCCACTGGGCTACGTAGCTGTTATAGTCACCAGTAGATAATTATCGTTATAAGTTACATTTATATAGTATAGTTTGCAGCGCCCACGAGCCCATGCAAACAACATTATTTAACAGAAACATACATTTATTGGCCACGTGGAGCATTGGTTAGCATGTCTGCCTTGCGTGCAAAGGGTCGTGGGTTCAATCCCTGCTCCGACCGAACACCAATTTTTTATACCCTCCACCATAGGATGGGGGTATATTAACTTCGTCATTCCGTTTGTAACACATCGAAATATTGCTCTAAGACCCCATAAAGTATATATATTCTGGGTCGTGGTGAAATTCTGAGTCGATCTAAGCATGTCCGTCCGTCCGTCCATCCGTTGAAATCACGCTAACATCCGAACGAAACAAGCTATCGACTTGAAACTTGGCACAAGTAGTTGTTATTGATGTACGTCGGATGGTATTGCAAATGGGCCTCTAACAGAAGCATATTTCATCCGATCCGGTTGAAATTTGTAAGCATGATGTTGGGTATATGGTCTCCCAACAACATTGTAAAAATTGCGTCCACATCGGTCCAAATCTATATATAGCCCCTATAAACCGATCTACAGATTTCGTGTTTCGCGGAGCCTGCAAAAGAGAAGGCAATTCATCCGATTTTGCTGAATTCGACATGGTGTTGGTATAGGTCTTCTAATACCATGCAAAAATTGGTCGACATCGTCCATAATTATATTATACCCCCATATAACCGATTCCTAGATTTGGTTTGCGGAGCCTCAGAGAAGCAAATTATCCGATCCGGCTGAAATTGGACATGGTGTTGGTATAGTGGCTGCTAATAACCATGAAAAATTTGTCCTACATCGCGTCCATATATTATATATAGCCTCCATAGTAAACGGCTCCCCAGATCAGCGCTCAAATAGAAACACAATTTCATCCGATCCGCCTGAATTTGGTACATGAATGTTGGTATGTGGTCTCTAAACAACCATGCAAATTGACTCACATCGGTTCATAATCTGTATATAGCCCCATAATATAAACCGATCCCCAGATTTGGCTTGCGGAGTCTCTAAGAGAAGCAAATTTCATCCCAATCCGGTTGAAATTGGAAGCATGGTTTAGTATATAAACTCTAAGCCCCCATATATAAACCTTTCTCCAGATTTGACCTCCGGAGGCCATCTGGAGAGCAAAATTCTTCCGATCGGTTCAAATTTGGAACGTGGTGTAGTATATGGCCCGCCTAACAACCATACCAAAAATTGGTCCATATCGGTCTATAGTTTATATATAGCCGATTTCCAAATCACAGCAAAAATTGGTCGCAATATCGTTCATAATCAGGTTTGCCAACTCGAGCCAAAATAATCTACCAAAATTTTAATTCTATGGAAAATTTTGCTCAAAATTTTATTTCTTATAGAAGAATTTTGTCAAAACTTAATTTCTATAGCATAATTTTTTGAAGATTTATTTCTATAGAAAATTTTGTCAAATTTTATCTTCTGTAGAAAATTTTTGTCAAAATTTATTTCTATAGAAAATTTTGTCAAAATGTTATTTCTATAGAAAAATTTTGTCAAAATTTTATTTTTATCAAAAAATTTTGATCAAATGTTATTTGCTTATAGAAAATTTTGTCAATAATTTATTTCTATAGAAAATTTTGTAGCAAATAGTTGTATTTCTATAGAAATTTTGATCAAATCGAATTATATACGTAATTTAATGACCTTTTTTGATTTTAAACATACGGTGTTAGCATGTTTTAGCATACCTTGCCATCGGCAAGCGTTACCGAAACTTAAAGTAATTCGATTGTGGATGCAGTGATTAAAGAAGTTTCTACGCAATCCATAGTGGAGGGTACATAAGCTTCGGCCTGGCCGAACTTACGGCTGGCATGCATAACTTAGAATATTAGTTCTACTCCTGTGTAAAAATTTACAAGTATTAAAGGCCAAAACTCTAGCTTCTGGGGCCATATAAGCGCATATCGAGCGAAGATATATAAAGGAGCTTATATTTAAATGCTGAACCGATTCAACTAAAATTTGGCCATCAAAGCTGTAAATAATTAATTCCACTCCTACAGGCAAAATTCAATTAAACAATTACACATTTTGACCTCCTTGTCATTGAGCTTAACATGGAATCGGGCACGCACTCAGATGATATGTTGGTATTACAATGGACCTGGACTAGTCTAAGTGAGGCCTGCAATATACATCGGGCTGACCACCTAACCTAATCTATAAATTGCGACCTAGACTTTGATACAAAATGTGTTTCCAGCAGACGGACGGACAGCCGGACAGGCTAGACGACTCAGAGCCGGCCCTGAGCAATATTGGCCAAAGACACCATATGTCTATCTCCTCTCCTTCTGATTTGCAAACATATGCAACTAAACATGTAATACCGTTCGCACAAGTAGAGGTGTGCACATGACACGGAAATTGTCGTGACTCACGCGTGAGTCGTGAGTCACGTCTCATGTCAAATGGCAGTGAGTGTTCGGTGAGTGTGATTAACAAACAAAAATGTCGTTCGCGGAGCGGGTGTCACGAAAACAAATCATTCGGTGAGGTGCGTGACTAACGAATTAAGCGCTCACGAAATAATCCCGTTCTCAACATAAAACGCTTAAAAAGTTAAATTCATTTGCAATTTAGTGACACCTAGGATGCCTAAGAGCTTTAATAACGCTCTCGATTTTAATCGTGGCTCATGATTTCAAACAGTCCCGTCAGGTAAATTAACTCAGATAAAATTATTCGTGAGTCACGACATAATTTCGTGTGTCACGATCTTTTTCGTGAGTCACAGTATTTTTTCATTAGTCACGACATTTTCGCTACGTGAGTGTGTGTGAGTACAAGTTGTCTTTTCGTAAGTGTTCGTGCGCCCTACCACAACAATATCGTGGCGTGAGTATGCGTGAGTAAGAATTTTGCGTCGTGAGTTGCCGTGAGTAAAAATTACTCACCGTGCACACCTCTATTCCACAGTGTGGCCAGGGTAAATAATTTAAACGAGAATTTTGGATTTTATAGAGCCTACGATGTAACAGCCTAGGACGAGCCTTCCTAAAAAAAACTTTATTTTTAAATTTATTATACCCTGCCCCCACACTGTGGAAACAGGTATTATAAGTTAGTACATATGTTTGCAACAGCCAAAAGAAAAGGAGAGAGATTAGACACAATGGTATCTTTGGCAAAAATGCTCCGGGTTGGGCTTCTTGAGTCGAATAGCGATGTCACTCTGTCCGTGAACACATTTTTGTAATCAAAGTCTAGGTCGCAGTTTTAGTCCAAATCGACATTCAAAACTTCGCACAAGTGTGTGTTTGGCTCAGAATAGAACCGTATTGATTTGAAGAAATCTGGTCAGAATTTAGATATAGCTCCCATATATATCTTTCCGCCGATATGGACTGAATACGGTCCCAGAAGCCAGAGCTTTAACCCAATTTGGTCTGAAATTTTGCACAGGGAAGCACAATTAGAGTGTAGTCAAGTGTGTCAATTTTATTGAAATCCGTTCAGAATTGTAATATAGCTCCCATATATCAGATTTCGCCCGATTTAACTCATATGACCACGTGGCCAATCTGTTACTCCGATTTAATTTGAAATTTTTAGTTAGGGAGTGGAATTAGTATTGTAGCTATGCGCCGTGCTAAATTTGGTTAAAAATCGTTCAGTAGATATTCAGCTCCGCATATATATCGTTCACCCGATTTACACTCATATGACCCACAGTGGCGCATCTTTTACTCCGATTTTAATTGAAATTTTGCACAGGGAGTAGAATTAGCATTGTAGTCTATAACTTGCCAAATTTGTTGAAATCGCGTTCAGATGTTAGATATATCTCCATATATAGCTTTGCGGCCGATTTACATACAATGAACCACAGAGCCATTTTTGCCTCAGATTTAGTTGAAATTTTGCACAGGGAGTAGAATTAGCATTGTTAGCTATACGTGCATAATTTTGTTGAAATCGGTTCAAGATTAGATAATATCCCCATATATAGCTTTTGCCCGATTTACACTTCATATGACCATAGAGGCCAATTTTTTTACTCCGATTTAGTGAACAATTTTGCCACCAGGGAGTAAATTTAGTATAGATTGTAGCTATGCGTGCCAAATTGTTGAAGATCGGTTCGTACTTAGATATAGCTCCCATCATATATGTTTTTTCTGATTTCGACAAAAACGGCCAAAATTCCAACCATTTCCTTGTAAAAAATCGGCCACTGTTAGCGAAAAGTTGTAAAAATGACTCTAATTTTCCCTAAACTTCTAATACATATATATCTAGCTATAAATCATAAATAAACTATGCGAAGTTCCTTAAAATTGCTTCAGAATTTAAAATGTTTCCCATATTTTTTTGACTAACATTGTGTTATAGTTTTACTTCGTACCACAGGAAATTAAAATCTGATAAAGATCTGAACTTAGGTTCTATTCCCGAGAAAGTTAGAATTTTTACTGGCTTCAGGCCAAAGTGCTGAACTAAGTTCGAGCAATACGAACATTTACACCCCGTGTAAAAAAGGAATGAGGATGAGCTTAGCTCTGCGGAGAAGCGCAGTAAGAGAAAAGAATACTACTGGTACCCTTACCCACAAACACCTTGTGCGAAACCAAAGAAGGATTTTCTTATAACTACAATTTATCTCAATTGAGGTGGAATGAGATGAGGTCATGCTATACAGCGAGTTCGTGAGAAAGAAAAAGTATATAGCAATGTTTTTTGCCAAGTCACCTCGGCTCAGAAAACGAATAAAAAATGTGTTGCCACTTATTGATACAAATACTGGTTTGGATTTCATTTACAATTTTACAACTCATGGTTGTATTCATATTCATAGGATAATTCACTAATTCAATTAATTCAAGTTGCAACTTACAACTAAGTGGAGATATAATTCAATTTCAAGAATTCATTTGTACAAAAATTAAAAAGGTGAAAAACTACAATAAACATCCTCCCGGCCTTGGCCAAGAAGGCCAACATGTCACTCGTCCAGGGCTGTCCCTTTAGCGTTGCAAAGCTTCCATGCTGTCTGTGTAAAAGCTGTGACGAGATAAATCGAGTAGTGCGATTTCCTTCTCGGAGATGCTTCTGCGGCTTTCGTTTTGTCTCCTTTCTCGTCTGCGTTGACGGTCAATTGCCTCTCTCGAATCGATTCTCTTTGCACACGTCGGCTGTTAATTAAATGACGCACGTTCTGAACTCACTCGTCCTCTTTCAATGTCCTCCAACGTAACCCGGCGGAAGGTCAGCTACTGATGAAGCGAGTGTGTGGTGCTCCTTTTCCGCATTTACGACAAACTGTTTCGGAGTGCAACTCGTATGTGCGGATGCGACCAGCAAGGCATGTTGATGCAGCTAACTCTTTCGTGTAGCTTCTCTACGCTCTTTAGGCCATCACCATGTTGAAGAAATTTTCCTACAAAAAGCGGATGAGAATGGTATCCCTCACAAAAAACGAGACCATTGATGTACATTTAGTAGGACCCTGGTGGCAGAACGAACAACAAAAGAAAAAGGAGTATAAGAAATTCTATTACTCTTATTGGTATATTCCTCCCTAATATACAAGTTGTTCAGACAGTTGGCGGAAGTGACATACTTAAAATTAGGAAGAGCCGCAAAAAATTGTAATAATGTTAGAGGCCGGAGTTGAGATTCAAGAAATAAAGGGGCCATAATTTCGTAATATCAGCGAGTTATTTGTCCCGTTTGGTTATAAGTATTATCAACTATGCGCAACAAGACCATCGTTGCTTTGGTGAGTTTCGTGATTCGTCCCAGTCGCCATTCACAAGGTGGAAGTTTGCTCATCTTTGACCGCCACTAGTGACCAATACTCAAATTGCTTTGGGTGTATCCACTTATATCGCTTTCTGTTAATTCCTTCAAGTATTCATCTTTCCAGCGTCTAGCGGATACTGATCTGTTCGACTTAGACGTTCCAATCGAATCTTGTTAGAAACAAATTATCCGACGTAACTTCTAGGAAAAATGCCACAAGTGGCGCACCTCATTAAGAAATTGTCCTTGCGTTAGAGCCAACAGCTCTGATGAATCATCTGTGATTGGAGATAATGGACGGGAATTTAGGACTGCTTCGATTCGAACGCAAAAGAGTACGAATCCCTTTCGAAAGTATATTTATGTTTTGGGCTTACTTTTTTGAAGTGTGTTTGACACATTTTACACCTGCTTTCCCATAAACTCAAAATTTTCCCACAATAATTGTATTTCTTACAATACCAGCGGCTTGACCTCTTTACTTTAATGGCGAAAGGTGGTAAAAGCCTTTTTGAACGGGAGATAATTTCGTGGTTAATATAGTACATAGTCACTCCACCCTAGTGCATTAGCGGACTTGAAATTATTTGGCGTCTGTAGATTTTGTAGAAGACTATCAAATTCTGTCCAGATCGGTAGTGGGTATTTAAATGTATGTATTTCGGAACAGATCTCTGTTTATATTCCAGCCCCAACACATTTGAGGGATGTGATATGCTACGAAAGTATTAAGGATCTACAAAGTGTGCCGCGGATATATGCGGCCCGCTGGCGACTTTTAGAGCTTTCCATACTTGTTTTTATTTTCTTTTGGCTCAGGATCAATACCGAATTGTTTATTTCGGCTCAGGGATCAATACCAATAAACCTTTAAGAAAAGGTCAAAATCGTTGTAGAGTCCAAAGTCTAAAAGCGTGATGTTTCGACGTGAATATTCCGTAGACAGATTCGAATGAGTCAGAGTTAGAGATCGGTTGGCCTTTCATAGCTCCTAATTATGATTTTCGTAAACACTTCATGTCGCTCAGGCCACTCCGTATTTTACTCTGACCGAGAAATTCCAAGATCAATTCCGTCAATCCTAATCATCTAGGCTTGAAAGTGCTGTAAAATTTCGTTGAGTTCCTAATACTCGCCTTAGCTATTAAGGTTAGGTAGTTTCCTAATGAGCCACAATGCACCTTGCCATGTTGTGGCGAAATTCGTTTCATCGGCTGGACTATGACGATGATGATGACTGCGATAATAGAACGGCCATGGAGGTTACTTAGGAAAACCAAAACGACCCCCAGGAGAAAAAGAATAGAATAACAACGACGTCAAGGGAATGCACACTCACGTAGAACTCGGCGCGATAGAGTTACTTGCACAATGACCACCATGTTTTTTACTGGGAAATGAAAATAGCCAGAGTAACCGTGCAGGAGAATATTGTTCACGTCGCTCGCATTCACAGGCCTGCGTATGGAAATGTGTCGGGACAAAGCCCAAAAAAATAAAAACCACAGGATACCAAAACCACACTGAATACTCAAACCAACAGCCGTCAGCAGAGCAGCATACAGCAGGCAACAACCATGATTCGGAATGGAGATAGCTAGACACGTTTGGCGATATTTCACAAAAGGGTGATAATAAATGCTGCGGCGAACAATACAACACTGCTGGCAACGCTGGAAATGACAAGTACCAAACGTAAAAGATTGTCACGTGATAAGTCAGCGTAAGATCGTGAGGAGCTTATGGGGATCCAGGAAAAACAAAAGAACCGAAAGCAGAAATTATTTCGTTTTTCTTCTTTTTTTTCGTTCAGCATTCATACATATGTCGATATCGAACATTTATTTTTGTATTTAATTTCTTTGTCCTTCAAAATGCCAAGTATTTAAAACTGAAAGCCAAACAAAAACTCGACGTCCTAAAACAAAAATGAATAAAAAAATCGCCAATCTGCGGCAATCCCATAGAATAAACAGGGCGAAAAATGCGGCATGTCATGCTCGTGATGATCGTGAGTAATTGACAGATGATTATGTGGTTAGCAAACTTGGGCTGAAGTAGCAGCAACAACAGCAGCAGCAGCAGCCATAACCTAGGCCAAAATTCATACCAAAATGTAAGCACAAAACACAAAATAAACGGTATGGATTAAGGATGATACAACCGAATATTTGTTCTGCCGAATATTCGGTGATATGCTATAATTTTATAGGAAATTTTAAATTTACAATCAGAAATTATTTCGAGACTAAGTGTCGTGCTACATCATCACGTATGTTTCTTATGGAAGGATCCAATACCTTAGATTCGAGGATTACCATTTCTATTTCGGGATTAGAAAACAAAAACAACAAGTATATACGGCCGTAAGTT
>PGFW01009012.1:17669-28927 GCA_003123925.1 Haematobia irritans | reverse complement strand
ATTGTCGTGAGGTCAAAGATTTCATGTCCCTAAAATACGAAAGCCAATTTTGATTAGCATAGAAGACGAGTTTCTCTGATATAAAGTTTATTTCCTTATCTAAAAGGATAGTTGTACAAGAAAGAAAATTTTGTTGGACTATGGTCAACTTGACTTTAATATTTCTGAAAAATAAAAATTAGAAAAACGAACAAATTCGAATTTGCCTCTTTGCATTCAAAATTCAAATTAAATTACTTACTTGAATTCTCCGCTTCTTTGGCTTGAAATCAATAGCAAAATCATTGGTGTAAAGACAAAATCTTGACCGGGACCGGGCGTGTATTTTTTCAGTGCACTCAATGACAAATAAATTTATAGAAAAAATAATCTTTTTTCAGTGTATATAAAATCTCTCTCCATTTAGCACCACTGAACACAGTAAGTCTACAATGTGGTATAGTTATAAAATCTCTTGTTACTACTTATGAATCATAGAGGTTTCACACAGCTTGAGCGAATGTGTGTGCCTGAGTGTATAACAACTAGCTGAGAGAATCGTTGACTGTGTCATATGACATTTTGTGTCAAGTTGTCATTTAATGTCATGTCAATCATTTTACATTTCCACATCACAAAATTTCCCAAACAATTGTAACTTATAAGTTATAAAGAAAATGAAACAACAAAAACGTCTGATATGATTACAGCAACAAATTGACTGCGTGTACGGATTGTGCTTAAATTGAATGGCATACCAAGCAACAACGGCAAAAACATTAGCTCTCCCAGCAGGATTCCATTTTTAAGGATTATAATCTAAAGTCTGTGTATGTCAAACTTTTTCAGTGACGAAGGCACTGTCGTTGACATTTTACAACGTCATTTTGTATGCATGATTATGCTAATACATGTCATGTCTCATGAACTTGACACTTTATTAAAAAAAAACAAATTCAAATAATAATAGTAATTATATTGTCTTATAATAAAAAAATATGACATGTGTCATGATTGTGGGTTTGAATATCAACAAATGTTTTGAAAATGTCAGTGATTTACAATTTATGTAAGTACATAGGTTGTCCTTGCCATTCTTTGTGAAATACCACAATGGAAAAAAGCGGGGATGTACTAAATAATAACATTGNCTGAGAATATGTACGAAAGCTAAAAGGAGTATGCGTAGGATACCGTTAGAACAAAATGAGTACGAGCACGTGGTGCTCATACTCATTTTGTGAATGAATGGCTTTAATTATTATTTTCACGATATTCGGAAGGAGGAAATACATTTGAATCGTCTGAATAGCCGTGTGGGTGGTGTAATGATGTGGGGTGCCATTAGTTATTATGGCACCTATGAAGTGCAATTTTCATCTACCACCATGAATAAGTATTCAGAAGAGGAGAAAAATTCCCATCTTGTTTGTTGTTTCCAATATCTATATCGTATTCAATTTTATAATGTGGGATAATGCTTGTGTGTTGTATATATAAAACGTGATTGGCGGTAGCATAAAACCTCAATATGAAAACAACTTGCAAGGAAATAAAGAAATACAAAAATGTCTATTTTTTCTTACAATCCGACATAAAAATGCACGTTTTACGGAGTGAATTTTTAATACAAAATCTTTATGTGACATTTAATTTTTATAAATCAATATAGAATATTTGGAACACATGTGTTAATATGGTTAAATTTATAAAATATTTTTTTTAGGGTATCCAAATAAGCAGTTTTCTTAAAAAGACGGGTTTCGGTTTATCGGAAATTCCATTTTTTACGCGATTTTAGGTATATTTCTATTAGGGCTGTCATTCGGGATCGATTTTTAAAAATCCCGGGATTTTTAAAAATCGATTCGCGATTCAAAATATAGAAATCCCGGATTTCCGAATTTTTTCGGGATCCGAAAAATTTCGGAATTTTTAAAATATTTTAAGTAATAACAATCTACAGCGCCTAAAATAGTTATGAATTAAATCAATTTAGTTTAATTCAATTTTATTAACAAAAGAACATAAGAGTAAATTAGTCCAACTCAACAAATGAACAAAAGAAAAACAAAACATTATGACAAAATAAATTAAAACCCGATTTCATATCAACTCGTTACTCAGCAAAACATTTAAGGATTTGGCTTAGATTATGTATATATTTCGTCACTATTGTTAATCTCTTTGTAGTTCATTGTTTTAAATTAACTTATTAAAAATATCAAGCATCCAAATTTTTGTTGTAAAACCCATCTTGTCATATTGTCGATGGACTGCGTTTGCCGAGAATTGTTTCCAGTTCACCAAAAACCGCTATTTGCCCAAAATAGCCAAAAAAATGTCTAACAATTCTAAAAAAAACTAGCTAGAAAAAAGCTAAATTTTCTGTAAGAAAGTTCACATTTTGATTGAAGATTAACAAAACTAATTGCTATTCCTTAAAATTGCATTTATTTTATGCATATTATTCAATTGGAGACTGCTTAAGAAATCTAAGTCATATAGCTCTGCGACGCGATAGATTATTACTATAGGCAAATTTTTTACTGGAAGCTCCTTCGTTTTATATTTCCTAGTATAAAACACTTTTTTCCTCAATAAACTTGCAATTGTCAGTGGTTATATCATCAAGCAAGTCCCATGTGCGACCTATATTCGCAGAACTGTCACATTAGAACTTGCATCTTATAAAAAATCATCATATTGTTTAACTGAAATTATACTGAAAATTCGAACCCATTCAACTGTCTTGCCAAGTTTATATTGAAAATCTTTATTCGAAAAAATTTCATCAAACTTGCTTATCCAATTTTCGTAAATGTAAGGTCCAATTCATTAAATTATTAAAGCAGATTTGTTCTCTGTCAATCGAATTTTTTATTGATTGATTAAACTAGGAAGTCAGTCGGCGGGGCCGACTATATATACCCCGCCCACTTTTGTAGATCTAAGTTCGATCCATATCTCGTCCGTCAAAGGTTGTCTATATCATAGGATTTTGTCCCAAATTGATAGACTTCTAATATCTATAGACTTAAAATTTAAGTTGGCTAATTCACTTAGGTGGAACAACAATTTAGTTAAAATAATAAAATTATTGGGAAACATTTAAATCTGAAGCAATTTTAAGAAATCTTCGCAAGTTTATTTGTTATGATTTATCTATTACAAGTTGTAGAATAATTAGAATTAGTTTACAACTTTTGACTAAGCAGTGCGTTTTACAAGGAAATGTGGTAGACGCATTTTGTCGAAATCAAAAAAATAATAGTAGGACTAATCTAAATCATTCCGATTCAATCTGCAAATTTGCAGCATATGCATCTATTGCTATATTCTACTCATGTGGCAAATTCAACTAAATTCGGTAGCCAAAAATTGGCCTCTTTCATGAGTGAATTAAGGTCGGGAAAGGACTATATAAAATGGGAATATAATAAAATACTGAACCGATTGTCCAATTCAAGAATTTGGCACAGGGATGAGCTAAGATGCTAAAGTCTATCCTCCCTGTGCAAAATTCAACCATGAAGATTGGGCCAAAAATCGGGCTTTGCCAAATATAATCCATATCGGGCGAAAATACTATATATTGGAATGCTATATCTTAAATCTGAAAACCGATTTCATCAAATTTGGCAAAGCAGACTATACTATCCAATTTTACTCCTTGTGCAAAATCATAGCTATAATCGGTATAAACTTGTGATCCATATAGTGCTATCGGCGTAAATTTGATAAATATATGGAGCTATATCTTAAAAGTCTGAATCGATTTCAACTAAATTTGGCAAACACATAGCCTACAAAGGCTAACTCTACTTCCTTGGTGCAAAATTTCAACTAAATCGGAGCAAAAAATTGGCCTCTGTGTTTATATGAGTGGTAAATCGGGGCGAGAACGCTATATATGGGGAGCTATATATAAATATCCTGAAAACGCGATTTCAACGTCAAAATTATAGTCGGCACGCATGAGCTTAGAATGGCCAAAATACACTCCCTGTGCAAAGTTCAACCAAATTGGGTTCCAAAATCTAGCCTTTTTAGGAAACGCATATTAGTCCCCCATATCGTGGCGAAAGATATATATAGGAGCCTATATCTAAAATCTGAAACCGATTTCAAATAAATTTTCACACGTGACTATTACTACTAATTGTAACTCAACTAGTGCAGAGAATTTCAACCAAATTCGCCAAAATCTGGCTTCTGGGCCATCGTAAGTCCATATCGGCGAAAGATATATATGGGAGCTATATCTAATCTGAACCGATTTCAAAATTAAAATTTGCAGCACTTGACTACCACGAACTACGTGTTTATGTTAATACAGAAAGTTTCAAGGCAAATTCGGTATAGAAACTCTGGCTCTGGTCCAATATTAGTGCATATCGGGCGAAAGATATAATATGGGCAGCTATATCTAAAATCTGAACCGATTTCAATAAAATTTGGCACATTTGACTATAGTACTAATTGTTCTTCTTGTGCAAAATTTTAAGCAAATTAGGGTAAAACTCTGGCTTCTGGGGCCATATAAAGTCCAATATCGGCGATATATATATATGGGAGCTATATCTAAATCTTGTACCGATTTTCTTACACCAAAATCAATAGGGATCTATCTGAGCCAAAACACATGAGTTGGGCAAATTTTGGAAAGTCGATTGACTAAAACTGCGACTAGACTTTGATACAAAAATGTGTTCACGGACAGACGGACAGACGGACATCGCTATATCCCCCGAACCCCCCCCTCCCAAGGGGGGAACCCACCTTAGCATTTTGCCAAAGAACACAATGGTGTCTATCTCGTTCCCTTCCTGGGTGCTTGCAAACATTGCCACTAACTTTATAATACCCTGTTCCACATGGTTGGAGCGAGGGGTATAAAAATAACTACCACATTCAAGCTTTATTCCTTAATATATTTCTATGTTCGGCTTCGCCAAAGATTTGTGTACACTATGATTTTTGGTATTGGATTCCTAGAGTCAAGATTTGAGATTTTATTTTCCGTTTTTGGTCAATCTTTTTCTTCATGAGCGTAACGACAACCGTGCTAACTGACAACTTAAGAATTTCCAAATTCAGACTCGAACTTTAAAGTACGAAATTATCTATGGTAGTACGTTTTTAAAATAAAATGTTGGAAAACCTCTTCTATTTGTCGTGAAACGCTATTGTTGGTTTTGTGGTCAAAATACAAGAAACTCCACAAATTAAAAGACAGATTAATTAATTTTAGGATTATTTTTAGAATATTGACCTAAAGCCTTCTTTCATGAAAAAGAATATGGCAATTTTTAAGTTGAATCACCTTAACTATAAGGACGAAAACGACTTTTACGTCGCTTTGGACAAGGACAACAGTTTAATTATAAGAGAAATTCACAATGCTAATATAACCAAAATTCTCGCGTTCGTATTTTTAAGGAACATGAAAATCTTGCCTCCGAGAAACAATATTTGTTTGCAAGGTGTACAAAGCAATTCACATCTACTATTTTAATTTAAGTAATATCGATACTTTTTGAATATTATAATGAACATAAAAAAGGCATAAAACGAGGTCAAATGCTAATATTCCCTAATAATTTACTGACAGTTTTTAATAGAAGGAAGATTTGTATGGTAATAGTAGATTGTTAAAGTTTATAAACTATTTTGAGTAACTTTAATGAATACGAGGGAAAGCTAGTTACAACAAGGTTATTTCTGCAAAAATGCCCGCATAATGCTTGGAAAAATTATTAAATGTTTCAAATTGAAAAGCTTTGAAATAGTGTTGAAAACCTTATTCTGGCAGCAAGGCTTAGATAAGTACGATGTTTTTATCCGATATTTCGAATAGGAACATGTCGAAAATGAAAAGAAACCAAAAATAGCTAAAAAGGGGACATGAATAAAAAGCCAGAAAAAAAGCTGAAAAGCTAAATGCATTTTTTTCCCCTAAACGTCTTCAAAAAAAGCCAAGATCTGAGCGGAAAAAAGCTAAAATTGGGCTACCGCTGGTGTCGAGTGGAACCTTTAATCATTCGAGACCTTTTATTATTAGTTGGCACGAAATTCCATTTCACATAAGCTCAATTGTTCAAAAGGAGGACCGTACGTTACTTCTGAATTTTTGAATAAAATTGATGTTTTTTATAGTAAACCCTCAATTAACAATAAATTCTTACTCAAGGTGTACAATAAATAATATTTTTTTTTTTCTTTTATTTTTTTTTGATTAACTCAATATGTCGAGGTATGAAAAATCTAGGGGCCGACGTTTTGCAGTTGAAAGTGAAAGATTTCCAAGTTTATTATAAATAAGCTAATAAAAGTTACAAAATTAAAAAAAAATTGCAATTCAGTTTTTTGGGAATCCCGAAAATTTTTGGCGATTGAAAATTAAAAAATCCGCGGATTCTGAATTAATCGGCGTCAAACGAAAATGCCCGGGATTTCGGAACAGGGATGTTATCATGGGTGACAGACCCTAATTATTGTACCCTAACCACCATAGTCGGTCAGGGTATAATAGACTTTGATCTTTCTAAAAAAATCCGTGCTTACCAGAACCACATTCTCCAAGCTCTATCCTAGCCATTGTCATCCGTTTCTCCATGTAAATGCTTGTTTGCAGGATTAAAAAAAAAAAATATAAATCGATTCAAAAAATTACGTTGATCGCGCCCGATTTCGACAGTCGTAAAAATTACAACAATTTAAGTCTCCCGTTAGTGCCCTTTAAGTCTGCAAAAGTCCAATTGAAAATCGATTCTAATTTGATATAGCCGATTTTAGTCAAATTACAGGGAGTAACCTTCCTTTAATACCAATCAAACCTGCATAATATCATCAAACATTGGTTCAGATTTTAGATATAACTCGCCATATATATGTATGGGTGGTGGTTTTAGAAGTATGAATAGTAGTCGGATAATTCCGCTGACCTAAATTCCCGTATTTCTCTGTGATCAGTCCTTTTAAATTTTAGACATACGAAATCCCCTTTCATATAAAGTATTCTCTTTAAGAGCAATTAAACAAACCGAGTTTGTGGACAAACAATTTCAACGGTTGTTTGTTAAAACCTTTTATTGTGTTTTTAAAGAAATCTTCGCTGGTCTAAAGTCGATCCATAATTATATAACAGCTTCATTATAAACCATTTCCCAGATTTAACTTCCCCGTTGCATCAAATGAAAGAAAAATTCTTCGATCTGCTTAGGAAATTTGGACATGTAAGCTAGGTGCGAGAAAATTAGGTTCGTGTCGGTTCAAATTATTAATATACTCCTCTTAAAGGAGTTAAGTGGCCAATAGGTATTTTTGGTCTGGCCTATTTAAATCCAACTAGCCGGCCTGGCAAAAAAAAAATAAAATTTTTCTCAACCGCAAAAGAAATTTTAGACAAAACAAAATATCGTTTCCAATATGAAATTTGTTTGGCAAATATTACAGTACTTTTTGAAAGTAAACTTCGATTCTATTTACAACACTGAAACAATAGAGGCGAGAGATTTCATGTCTTTAAAATACGAATGGGTTTTTTTGCTTAGCAATAGAAGACTATTTCTCTAATCATAAAGTTTTTTCTTTGTCCCAAAAGACGATAACGTCTTGTTCTATAAAATCATTTTGGCCCTTTAATTAAGTGTACGACCTTTTCATGTTGTGGTTGAATTTAGAGATACCCACACTTGTTTTAGCAAAATATGTTTTGTTCAATATGTTCCGGATATAAACAAAAATGTGTTTCGAACATAATTTTTCAACACAATATAGTTGTAGGTGGCAAACATCTAATTTCCTAAACTAAACACTAAATGTTGGTGACATCATATGTTTAATATGTTAGAATATATTATGTGGTGGCGGCATGAATGTTTCATAAAATAACACTATGAGTGAATTTAAACATCTATATATATAGAATTCATCTTGTTGTTTATTTAGTTTGTTTGTTTGAGTTTGTTTGTTTGTATGTTCCCGACGTTGGGCTCCGAAACGGCTGAACCGATTTACTTTATAACTTTCAGGATATCGTAGGGGCGTTCATGTGGTGAAAATAGGGTACCTCATTTTTGAACACCTACGTCCGCGGAGGGGGGCCCCCCCATCGTCGCGGAACTTTTTGAAAATTGGCACCAAAAGACTGACCGTATGTTGCTCTGAAATTTTCATTGATATTTGATTTGGTATCTGGTACAAAAGATCCCGATATTTATATTTCGATAATTTGGTGGCGGAGGGGACCTCCCTTTGTTTCGACTTTTTTAACAGTATAAACAGTGAAAAAACTTAAAGTTCTCTAAATTATCTGAGATTTACATAGAAGCATGGCGGTGAAAGGTTATGGAATTAATATGGGGTACCTGATGGTTTTCCATATTTGCGAGCGGAGGGAGGGGAGATCTCCCCCTTGCCCTAACTTTTTAAACTTGGAACAAAATTATGCGATTTTGCTTGAAAATTTTCATTGATGTTGGTGGTTGGCAATCTAGACAAGAAAATCCGCGGTACTTATTTTCGATTATTGGTCGGGGAGGGGGACCACCCCTTTGCACGACTTTTTTTAAAGCTAGCAGGTGAAACAAAACTAAACTCCCCCGACTGGAAATTTTACGGAAAATGAGGTGAGGGTTATGATATTTATATCAGGTTCCTAATTTTTAATATAAAATAAAAGGACATAGGATGACATCCGCCTCTCTTAAGTAACTACAATCAGAGACCGAAACAATTAAAACTGTTGCGCCCGATTCTACTTGAAATTCTAACAGAGGACTGGGAAGGAGAGGTTACGATATAATGAGCTTGATACCGTGATTTTGTGATAACTTTGGACCGGCAAGAGAGCCGCGCCTTTAGGCTTGATAATTTGGCTTGAACATTTTTCCTGGGACCGTTTACATAGCACTGTTAGAAAATATGTTTTTCCATATGTTTCGATATAAACAAAATGTGTTTCGGGCACAATTTTTAAAAGACAATATATTTAACGTGCAAACATGTAAATGGTTCTCTAAACAACACTGGAAGTGTTTGGCGAACCCCCGCCCCCAAAACGCCCATATGTCTAATATGTCTAGCAATACATTAATGTTTGGCATAGCACATGTTCTCATAAATAACTGTGGCTGAATGTAAACATATATAAATATTACACATCATTTCGAAGTAAACATCATATATAGGCTTGGTGATATGGGTTATTCAAAGAGCGACAGAGAGAGAGAGAGGAGTATAGAGAAAGAAATAGAGATACAAAACCGCGGGGTCGACCGAAAGATACCAAATTAAACACAGCGAAAGAGAAATCAAAAAGAGAGGCAAGTTTCTGTGAAACTCGCTTATATGTTGTTTTCGGGAAAACTGGCTTTAAATGATAAGCCAAAAAAAAAATATGTATATGCTAAGTCTAAATATTGATTTAGATTAAGCCGTAATTATTATGTTTAATTTGTCTGATATTATAAAAATTTATTTATGTATGTTTATACTCGACGCCACGTTCTCTTTGTCTAGAATCTTTTGTTCTTCAATTTCAAACTTTATATACCCACAACAAGTCACTTTTACTTACAATGTTATTTTTGCAATAAAAAAAATAATAATCTTAGGCCAAAAGAGCTCAGATCCATTTCGTTTATATCAAAAGCACTGTTTCATGACTAGTAAATCTTTAATAACCCACATTTCGAAGTAATATATATAAAAAATTTAATATAGTATAAAATAAAATAAATGTTGTAAATTAAAAAAAATGGGGTTTGGGTCGAAGCAGGGATTGAAACCCGACGAACCCTTTGCAATGTATACGGCAACGACATGCTAACCACTGGATGCGCACGTTGCCCCAAACACATGTAATGACTTCTGTTAAATAATGTTATATGTTTTGCGATGGGCTCCGTGGGCGCTGGGCAAACTATGCTATATTAAATGTAACTTTATAATCGATAATTGTCTACTGTGACTATAACAGTACATAGCTCAGTGGTTAGTGGTGTTGGCGTAACAAACTGTGAATGGTCCCGGTTTCGATTCTCCGTCCAGGCGGGAAGGTAAAAAAATTTAAAAAAATATAAAATGCAATAATTTTAACTTCACACTATTATTATTGGTATTACAGAAAAAGTGTGCCAAAGAACTAAAAATTTTCGTGAAGCTAAAGATGGAAATTATGGTTTAGGGAATCGAGCAAGCAATCTTGCTTTGGGGAAAATTCATTCCAGCAATATAAATTAGTTTTTGGGACTCAAAATTGCGTTCCAGAAGCATATATATATGTTCACATAAACAAAACGAGAATAATTTAAAAAATGTTTCGGCAGTAATCAGAAGACAATAATATATGATGCTTACCTGCAAATATAGATTTGGAACATGCATGTTTAGAGGAAAAGGAACGATTTTTATTGGAGGAGGGAGAGTAGGTCCCTAGGCACTCATAAAAACTGCAAAAAAAAAACAAAAATTCTTTAAGTTTTCTTGGAAATTTAACAAAAGGCAGTGAGGGAAGGTTTATGAACGAGTGGAAGTTTCACGGAATTTTTCAGGGAGGTTAGGGGTGCTAATCAACGCATAGCGGTGTTTTAATCGATAGTATAATCGGGGAAAGTGACGTCCCTTTAAAATCAATAACAAAATTTAAAACATCCTCGGATAACTACTTGAAATTTATCAGGGAACGTGGGAGGAGTGATTAAATTTATACATAATTTATTTAAAATTTAGTATATGATTTTTCGATATCTGGTTGGAGAAGGGGGAAAATGAAAATAAACTTCTGTCGGATTTATCTCCCCGATTGAATTTAGTAAGAGACCATTGGCGAAGAGATAGTTATGAAATTATGTTAATTATTGTAAATGATAGTCCGATATTCGAGGTCAAGTGAGGCGTAAGGTGGGGGAGAGGTTCCTTGTTTGTCAGTTTTTTATTTTATTGATAATTTATACACTTAAAATTGGAAAGAAGAGCGTTGTCGCGTAAATGGGTATTTTAAATGAATTTTGGCAACACAAGACTCTGAGCCAGACTTCTTTTAGTTATAGTAAAGAATGTTAAAGTTTTACATGAAATTGTGCAGAGGGGTACCATAAAATTTTCCAACATTTTTAAGCAAATGTTAAATGTGGTAAAATTGTTTACTACTGTTTGCTTTTTCCGATTTAATGTAGATGGGAAAAACAGTAATTCTTTGTATGTTATTAAATGATAGATGCTTAATTGATTCAGAAATATGTTTGAACGAGATACCTTATCATTGACAAACC
>PGFW01009004.1:22502-34174 GCA_003123925.1 Haematobia irritans | reverse complement strand
CCTCCCCAAAAACTAACTCTTACCAAAATTTTATTACTATAGAAATTCTGTCAAAAATTTTTAGTTCTATAGAAAATTTTGTCAAATGTTGATTATATAGAAATTCTGTCAACAATTTATTACTTATAGAAATTTTGGTTCAAAATTTATTTCTATAGAAAATTTGTCAACATTTATATCTACTATACAGTAAATTTGTCAAGATTTTATTTCATACGAAAATGTTGCTCCAAATATTGTATTACTTACACGATAGTAATTTCTAGAATATTATATTCAAATTTGTGGACATGAAATTTATAGAGATTTTTAACATTAATTTCTATAGAAATTATTTGTCAAATTGTGTCAAAATTTATTTGTATAATGAGAAGACGGTGTTAAGTAAGTTATTAAGATACCTTGCCATCGCAAAGTCGTTACCGCAACCCGAAGTAATTCGTATTGTGGATGAGCAGTCTTTCGTGGAAGTGTCTGCGCAATCAATGTGGAGGGTACATAAGTTAGGCCTGGCGAACTTAACGCCGTATATGAGCTTTTTTTTCTGGTTTTCTCCATGGTACTATCAAAGACCTTTAGAAAAGCGGTTACGAAAAACTTACACTCAAATAAAAAAAGCTGAACCGTCTATTTCACTTAAATGCCAATTTGACTTTATTTTTAAGTCTGATGGACTGTATTACGTTTGGAGAAAGGTTTTTTTCCTTACTCCAATTAAATTTTTGCATACGTTTATTAACATTAAACTTAAAAAACGGGGAAAAAATTATTACGACAAATGCACCAAACTAAATCATTTTACTTAACAGTGAAAATATTCAATTATGATTCTACTAATTTTCTTGAACTTTGTCGAAAAATAGTTTACTTATTTTTATATATGTCGCTGTGGTGTCAGCGCTTGTAATACTTTTAGTTAAAATTTTTCTACCAAATAATTCTTAAATTTTTTTAATTCCGAATAAAAGTTTTGAAAGACATCTCTTATTGTTGAAAGCCTTTTTGGGTCGATCAATTTTAAGACGGGGCTCGCCTTGGTTAGCCTCGTGCAGGTAGTTTGGCTTGTTCTTATCGCTCTGAATGTTTAGTTTTCATTTTTTAGCCTTTTTATGAGGTGGAGTTTTTGCTTCTAGACGCTGACCGGGTAATGAATGTTTTTTGTTTGACATTGGAGCTTTGATGTTTGATTGGCTTTTTTTCCTTTTTTGTTTTTTTTTAATTCGGTGTGGTTATTTGTATAGATATGGATTGGGTTTCGATTGTAATTTCCGAGTTCAAAGTAGCCATTTCGAACATTTCTAAACCAGTATTATGGCGCCTTGAACAAAATATTTAAAACAATGGAGAAATGCTGTAAGTCGCTCTTACTTTATTTCATGTAGTATACTAATGACACAAATATTGGCCACTCCCTCTATATCTCTATATCTTTGACTTTCAACTCGCGTTGTAAGAGAAAGCTCCTCTTCTGGACTCAATCTTTTACAGTGATTCGTTTTGTGAACGATCTTCATGCCAATAATATTTTGTATGAAATCTAGTACCTTGGAAACATTCCATTTTAGATATTTGATTTCATGCTTTCCCCAAAAATATTTAAAAACGTATCTCGCATTTTTGTTCACTTTCGGTCTATAACTCACAACAGCTGATAAAATCTTCAAAATTCGAAAACACCAAGTATATGACTTTTTCCAGAGACGTGAATTCACCCAAATTAAATTTAACTCAAATCATCGCTTGCGATTTTCATTTCCAAAACAGCAGCAGCCATCACCGATAGTAAACACACTTAAACGCAATAGCAATAAAACTAGACATTAAAGGACCAAATTTTCATTTCCATAATTCACCACCAATCATCGTCCTGAGACATCATAACGCGTAATTCGAGAATTCATTAAATCATTCAAACGAGGGGACAATACCAAAAAACACAGTCTTACTCAAAGCATCACAATCAACAATCACTAGTAATATGCCAACAATTATATATGTCGTATAGTCGTTGTCAATCAACATTGTTGCTATTTATGTCTTAGACTGGTGATTTTAACCCAGTACTGTGGTATCATTCTGGAAGTGGGATGCTGTCGGAAGTTGGTAAGAATAAAACGTTTCGGAGTAACAAACAATTGCTCGGTGTCGACGTGCAAAGCCAATAATACATTTCGATTGTTAATTCACGAAGTCGGAAACAACGTTTAGGGTTGCGGACAAAAGGGAATGTATAGGTATGGCAAATACAATGAACAAATCACAAATGATCCATTTAGGTAGACATTGGAAACGAATACTAGAATATCTCATCTTGATACCCGTTGCGTGTTTAAAGGAGTTAAACTGTACGCACGGTTAAAGAAAAGTATCATTTTATGGTAATAGATTATTGTGAAATATATTACGAAACAGTGTAATAAATTTTTTTTATTACTTCAACTTATTGGGTATCCCCATAATACCTAAATTTAAATTCTCTAATTACGATATTACTAGTATAATTTTAAAGAAGTAAGGACCTTATTATTCGTATATATTGAGAGATCAATGGCATTACAGCGAACATTACCACTGACAGCTTTTCATAGAATAATTGATAGGCGCCCTTTAATAATACAATAATCCAAAAATATTTACTTGCATTGGAATAACTGGTTTGAATATCGATTTTCGGTAAGTAGACTGGACTTGAGAAAGTTATTTCACAGAATGTAGAAGCCGGAACTACGACATGGAGGATTGCCTCAAAGAGGGGTGATATCCCGCCTTTAATTTGGCTACTCACTTGTGCCATGAGATTTCTGACTTTTTTGCACACATACAAAGTGATAAGAATAGTTGGTGATTATTCGGCAATGATATCTGTCATCTAATGGCACTCAAGAAATTTTGTGGTCGACTTGATCTCGGACTATAATGAGTGAAGGCCTGTACAAATCTATCCGATTGGACAAGGGAGCCCGAAGAAAAAACAGAGCTACTGGCTCTTCACTAGGACGCAGAAATCAAAATCCCACGATTTTCAGGAACGCAGATCAAGGTCTCTCGAAATCGACTAAATACTTTGTGAGTTGTCTTTGGACCTTCCAGACCTAAACGCTGGGTACGAGAATACAGGCTGTTAGATTACTAAAATAAGTCCTTAACGCCGGGCTCAGCTGCTATGTCTGAAGCCAAAGGGGCTTGGTCTCGGGGTACCGTGCCCGGAAGAATGAAGCCACCCCCTCTCACTGGCTGTTGTACAGCAAGTTATATGACCTATAGCACATCTATGGATTGTCGACCGTTCTGGTGCGACGATACGACATCCAAAGATATATATAGCACAAGTTCAAGACATGAAAACCACGACCGGCCCTAATGTTATTTGGACTGGCTGCAATGAGACAAAAACAAAGATCCCAGCTCTGCGTTTACTGAATGGAGAGTTCTCGCCAACTTGGATTGTGCATTCAGTAGAAACAGCTGAGGCTGCTCCGCCGTTACCGGCTGCCTGGGACTTCTCAGGATATTAGGACAGACTTTTAGTTGGGCAAGATATTTAGACAGACTTTATGACGATCAGCATGTATATAACGTTCACAAGGATTCAAATCAATCTATAACTTAAGTACAGAGACATTTGGTCAAGAAAGCGCGAATACGATTTTGCGAGAGATTGAACATTTATACGGATGGAATCGAATAGTGAGATTAACGTAGTGCAGTGATTAATTACTGCGAACGATTTTGGGGGATATTAGAGAGGTCATATAAAGGTGGACGGCAGATGCCATCATTTTTCAGGCGAAGGTATTTAGTATTTGCGAACAGCTGCACTACCTATGTTTGATGACGCGCGACATTCAGGGAGCCGAATATCAGCTTTTTCACTATTGGAGCAGCCAGGCGCCAATAGAAATGTCTTTGGTAATCCCGTATAAGCGTAGAAGGTAGTCATCGTGTCGTTGGGTACCACTTTGGACATTATGGAATATGGGTAATGAGAAGGCGGATGTGATGGCTAAGGGAAGTGATGGAAGGCGCCGAGCGGCGGACGAATTACCATTCGCTTACATGAGTTTTTAGCCCCGCTATATTATTATACTTTCATCAGGTCATCATATTTGACAAATTTGCAATTGATTTTATGGAAGAACGGTTGGGCTTCCTCATGCGAGCTGGCAGAGGCAAAATATTTAAAGGTGTTCCCCAGGGGATCTGTTCTTTGCTCCCTGCGTTTTCCGCTTTATGATCAACGCTTTCATTGCGTTTGAACCATTGTAGGATACACATGTATGCCCGATACTGGAAAATCTTAATCATTCTGGGAAATTTACCGATAAGGCTGACTTTGTTAACAACGATCTTGACCACAGTTCAGAGATGGGCGACAGCAAAAACGGTCTTCTACCTTAACCCCAGGGAAGACCAAATGCTCATCGGCATAACATGTGTATCCTTACAATGGTCTCAAACGCACATGGAAAAGGGTCAGTTGATAATAAAACGAGGAAAAAAGCAGGCGAGCAAAGTAACAGATCCCTGGGGAAACACCCTTTTAAATATTATTGCTTTCGCAGTCGGTCAGGAGGAGGGCCACAACGCTCCTTCCCATAATCATCGTATGCTATTATTATTGATCCTGTACAGTATATGAATATAGCGGTGGTAAAAGACATCCTGTAACGATGTATTTCGTTCCGCGCATGCGCCTTTCTCACTTCTTAGCCCATCACATCCGCCCTCTTTCTCCTATTTACCATATCAAGTGCCAATATTTATCTGTCATGGCTTACTCCTACGGACAGCGACTGACTACCTTCACGGTTATATTCCGGAATTTCCAAGACCTTTATTGCTGCCTGGCTGTCGCAATTAATAGACAAGCTTGATATCGCCTCTGAATGTCCGGCCTCATTCAACAGTAGTCTGCCAGCCTTTTCGCAAATGCTAAAATACCTCTGCCTTGAAAGATGCCTGCATCCGTCCATCCATCTTGTTATGATATCTCTAACCCAGCATCTACGCAGTAATCTACGTCACTGCCACTTACGTTAAACCATTTTCGATCCCATCCGTATAAATGCTTCAATCTCCAAAATTGTATGCGCCTTTTTTACCAATCTGCCTGTACTCTGTTTATAATTTGATTTGAACTTGTCGTTATATACATGCTGAGTCGTCATAAAGTCTGTCCTAATATCTTGCGAGTCCAGGCACGGTAACGCGGAGCACCTGTGTATAAGAGACAGCTGTTTTACTGATATGCAAATCAAGTTGGCAGACTCCCATCAGTACCGCCAGAGCTGCGGTCTTTTTTTTTCTCATTGCACCAGTCAAATAAATTATGGCCGTCCTGTTTATTCTGTTGAACTTCTATATATAATTCGGATGGTTCGTAATCGTCCACCAGACGTGACATCCATAGATGGCTATAGGTCATATAACTGCTGTAAACAGCCAGTGGAAGGGGGGTGGCTTCATTCTCCAACGTCCCCCAACCAGCTTTTGGCTCACATACAGTGCCGCGTAGGACTTATTTAGTTTAACAGCTGTATTCTCTACACAGTTTAGTCTGGAGTCTAAGACAACTCCAAGGTATTTAGGCGATTTCGAGAGACCTTATCTCGTTCCTTGAAATTGTGGGATCTTATAACCGGTGGTTTTTCTCTCCCTAGTGAAGAGCAGTAGCTCTGCTCTTTCTTGGGCTCCTTGTCCAGTCGGATAGAATTTGTAAGGCCTCACTCATTATATCCGAGATCATGTCCACAATATTTTCCTGATGCAATTATGACAAATCAATCCGCAACACCATTTTATCCTTTGTTGTGGCAGAACCAGTCGATCTCACTACTGATAGCCAGTAAAGGCGATATCACTCCTCCCTGAGTAGTCCCCTAGTCGTAGTCGCGTTCCTTGTAGCATTCCCAGTTCCGCTTCTACATTCCTGTGAAATAACGTTCCCTCAATCCAGTCTATTACAAAATCACTTCAAACCAGTTTATTCCAATGCAAGTAATACCTTTTCGATTCTCGTATTATTTAAGGCGCCTTCACAATTAAAAATACGAAACAAAAACTTAAGACACACAACTTAAGAAGTAATGAAAAAATTTGCATACACTTTCACTTTTGAAGAATAAAAAGACAAAAAAAGAGAACACAAACTTCCTCTAAAAAAATTGGGACACAAACCGGAGCCACTCAGGAGCCAAGGCCACCGTGGTCAAATGGTTAGCATGCCCGCCCTTGCATACACAAGGTCGTGGGTTTCGATTCCTGCTTCGACGCGAACACCAAAAAGTTTTTTCAAGCGGTTAATTATCCACCTCATAATGCTTGACATTTCTTGAGGTTTCAAAGCTTCCTCAAAGTGTTTCACTGCAATGTGGAACGCCGGTTCGATCGGCTATAAAGAAGAGGTCCCTTGTCAATGAAGCCTAAACATGGAATCGGGCAGGCACTCAGTGATAAGAGAAAAGTTCACGCAATGTGGTATCAACAATGGACCCCCCCCCCCGCCCCCCCCCCCCCCCCCCCCCCCCCCCGCCCCACCCCCCCCCCCCCCCCCCCCCCCCCCCCCCCCCCCCCCCCCCCCCCCCCCCCCCCCCCCCCCCCCCCCCCCACCCCCCCCCCCCCCCCCCCCCCCCCCCCCCCCCCCCCCCCCCCCCCCCCCCCCCCCCCCCCCCCCCCCCCGCCCCCCGACTCCCCCCCCCCCCCCCCCCCCCCCCCCCCCCCCCCCCCCCCCCCCCCCCCCCCCCTCCCCCCCCCCCCCCCCCCCCCCCCCCCCCCCCCACCCCCCCCCCACCCCCCCCTCCCCCCCCCCCCCCCCCCCCCCCCCCCCCTGAATAGTCTAATGGAAGCCTGACACATCGGCCTGCCACTAACTAACCTAGGACACAAACTTAACATTAGATTCATACATGAGAGATACGGAGAGAGAGGTATAAAATGAAGATTATAGACATCACTACATAAACGAAAAATTAGACCATAACAACCAAGTAATCAAAATTTTGCATTCAAAACTTCCAATTTGTAGAAACTTAGAAATAACTTAACATATAAGTATAAGATGGTGATAACAGGGAATTAACGATTTAGTACACAAACACAATGAAAAATAAAAATTAGAACACATATACAAGTTGATACAAAGAATAACAAAACATCGGTCAACTTCATATTAATATAACATAAACACAAAATAACACTTAATACAGAGTGAAAGAGAGGGATGAGGAGAAGAACAATAGTATCAACCATTTAAACGCTACTGTTAAGAACGATTTAGGACACACTTACATATTAATTCATCTTCGAGAGAGATAGAGAGAGAGAGAGGAAGACAATAAAAGAATTATCTAAAGGAAGCTTGCTCGCTCCAAAGATTAATGATTTCCATATTGAAAATACGAAATTCTGCGTCGATCTAAGCATGTCCGTCCGTCTGTTGAAATCTCTCTAACTTCCGAACGAAACCAAGCTATCGACTTGAAACTTGGCCACAATTAGTTGCTATTCGATGTAGGTTCCCGGATGCTATTGCAAATAGACCATATCGACCACTTTAACTAATACCCCCAATATAAATCCGACGCTCGAAGGGTTTGCTTGTGGACCTCTTGGAACAGCAAACTTCATGTCGATCCGGTTGAAAGTTTTGTATATTGGTGTTAGTATATGGCCTCTAAAAACAACATGAAAAATTGGTCCACAATCGGGTCTATAATATATATACTAGTCCGTCCCATATTATAAACCGATCTCCCAGATTTGACCTCCGGAAGCCTCATGGATGAACACATTTCATACCGATTCGGTTTAAATTTTGTACATGGTGTAAGTATATGGTCTCCTAACACACATGCAGGAATTGGTTCATATCGAGTCGCATAATTTATGTAGCCCCATTAATAAACCGATCCCCCAGATTGAACTCCGGAGCCCCTTGGAAGAAGGGCAAAAATCACCCGATCCGGTTGAAATTTGGTACGTGGTTTTAGTATATGGTCTCTAACAACCATGCAGGATTGTTCATATCGGTCCATAATTATATGTAGGCCCCATATAAACCGATCCCAAGATTGACCTCAGAGCCCCTTGGAAGAGCAAAAACCAAAATTTTATTACTATAGAAGATTCTGTTTAAATTTTATTACTATATAGAAAATCTGGTCAAAATTTTATTACTAATAGAATTTTGTCAAATTTGTTTCTATAGAAAATTTTGTCAAATGTTATTACATATGAAAATTCTGTCAAATTTATTACATAGACAATTTTGTCAAAATTTTATTTCTATAGAAAATTTTGTCAACATTTTATTACTATACAAAATTTTGTCAAGATTTTATTTCTATCGAAAATGTTATCAAAATTGTATTACTATACAACATTTTTTTTCATGATTTAATTTCTATAGAAAATTTTTTCAAAATTTTATTTCTATGGAAAATTTTGTCAAATTGTGTCAAAATTTTATTTGTATATTGAGAAGACGGTGTTAAGAAGTTTTAAGATACCTTGCCATCAGCAAGTGTTACCGCAACCAAAGTAATTCGATTGTGGATGACAGTCTTTCGTAGAAGTGTCTGCGCAATCTATGGTGGAGGGTACATAAGATTAGGCCTGGCCGAACTTAACGCCCGTATATACTTGTTTTTTTTCTGGTTTTTCTCTCCATGTACTATTAAAAGACCTTAGAAAGGGTTAACGAAAACTTACACCTCAAAAAAAAACTGAACCGTCTAATTTCACTGAAACGCAATACTCTTATTTAAAATTTTCTCAATATCAAAATTTTTAAAATTACGATAAAAGTTTGAAAAAGACACCCCCATTTTTTAAGCTTTTGCGCGATCATCTTAAGACGGCGCATCTCCTGAAATACAGATTACAGCAGAGCTATCTTCGTGAAACATTGATGGCTTTTTTCGGTTTTAAGGCCATAATTCGGGTCAAAGTAGGCCATTTGAATCAAAATCTAAAATCTGATATGCGCTATTGAGTAATACATTAAAAAATGAAAAAATAACTTTACTTATTTCGAGTATCATTAATGAAAATCTTGCTGCCCTTTATATCTCTGTATCTGGATTTTTGCATTATGTGTTTTCACCTTTGCAAGAGAGAACGCTCTTTTCTGACTCAATTTAATGTGATTCGTTTTGTAAATCCTTCATGCAAATAATAATTTGGTTATGAAATCTATTGTTTGTAAAAATTATTTTTAGATATTTGATTTCATGCTTTCCCCAAAATATTTAAAAACTATCTAGCAGTTTTTCACTTCGGTTATAACTAAAATAGCTGATAAAATCTTCAAAATCGAAACAATATATGACTTCAGAACACTTATCACCAAAATCAAAGTTAACTCAATCAATGCTGCGATTTTATTCCAACAGCAGCAGCATCACCGATAGTAACACCACTAAACACAATAGCAATAAAACTAGAATTAAAGACCAAATTTATCCATATTCACCCACCAACTCATGTCGAGAAAAAGGTAATCGAGAATATAAATATTCCAAAAGGGGACAAACAAAAAAAAACAGCTACTCAAACAAAAATCAACAATCACAATAATATGCAAACAATTATTATATGTCGTATAGCTTGCAACAACATTTGTTGCATTTATGTAAACTGGTGATTTTAACATACTTGTATCATTGGAAGTGGATGCCTGCGAAGTTGTAAAAACGTCGGAGTAACAAACAATTGCTGTGTGACTGCAACCAAAAATACAACGATTGTTAAGTCACCAAGTGGAAACAATAGGATGGGACAAAGGGATGTAAGTATGGCAAATACAATGAACAAATCACAAATGTCCATTTAAGGTAGATTGGAAACGAATTAGAATATCTCTATCTGATACGTTGGTGTTAAGGAGTTAAACTGGCGGAGGTTAAAGAAAAGTATCATTTATGGTAATAGATTATTGTGAAATATATTAGAAACAGTGCAATAATTTTTTACTACTTCAACGATTGGGTATCCAACATATACCTAAAATTTAAAATCTCTAATACATATTACTATATAATTTTAAGAAGTATGACCTTATTTATTGTATATATTGAGAGATCAATGGCATACAGCGAACATACACTGACAGCTTTTCTAGATATTGAAGGCGCCTTAAATAATACGAGAATCGAAAAGGTATTACTTGCATTGGAATAAACTGGTTTGAAGTGATTTTGTAATAGACTGGATTGAGGGAAGTTATTTCACAGGAATGTAGAAGCGGAAACGTACGACAAGAGGATTGCCTCACTCAGCACATGGCAATTCTGAACGTTTTTTGGCAACAACAAAGTGATAAAAATAGTGGTGTATATCGGATGATATTGTCATCAAGATGGCATCAGGAAAAATATTGTGGAGACTGATCTCGATATAATGAGTGAGGCCTTACAAATTTCTATCCGACTGGACAAGGAGGCCCAAGAAAACAGAGCTACTGCTCTTCACTAGGGAGAGAATAAGTATAAGAATCCCACAATTTCAAAGGAACGAGATAAGGTCTCTCGAAAAATCGCCTAAAATACTGGAGTTGTCTTAGAACTCCAGACTAAACTGTGGTAGAGAATACAGCTGTTAAACTAAAATAAGTCCTACGCGGGCAGCTGTATTGAGCCAAAAAAGCTTGGTTGGGCGGACGTTGGAGAGTGAAAGCTAACCCCCTTCCACATGCTGTTTAACAGCAGTTTATTAAAGACGTAATAGCCATCTATAGGATGTCACGTCTGTGGACGATTTACGAAAACCATCCGAATTATATATAAGAAGATGTTCAAACAGAATAAACAGGACTGCAGCCATAAATTTATTTGACTGTAGCAATGAGAAAAAAAAAGACAGCGAGCTCTGCGGTCTGTATGGAGTCTGCGCAACTTGAATTGGCAATCAGTAAAAACAGCTTGAGGTGCTCCGCGGTTACCGGTGCTGGCCGCAGAATTAGCTGCTTGTTCAAGATATTAGGACAGACTTTATGACGACTCAGCATGTTATATAACGACAAGTTCAAATCAATTATAACAGAGTACAGGAGAATTTGGTAAAAAAGGCGCATACATTTTGGAGAATTGAACATTTATACGGATGGGATCGAAAATGGTTTAACGTAGTGGCAGTGCGTAATTTAAACTGCGATAAGTTTGGGATTAGAGAGTCATATAAAAGTGGACGGCAGGATGCAGCATTTTTCAGGCGAGAGGTATTTTAGTATTGCGAAAAGCTGATACCTACTGTTGAATGACGCCGACATTCAGAGCGATATCAAGCTTGTTCAAATGGACAGCCAGGCAGCAAATAAAAGGTCTTGGGATAACCCGGAATATAACCGTAGAAAGGTAGTCAGTGCGCTGTCGTTGGGTACCTGGACATTATGGAATATGGGTAATGAGAAGGCGGATGTGATGGCTAAGGAAGTGATGTGAAGGCGCACGCGGGACGAATTACATCGTTACAGATTTTTTACCACCGCTATATTCATATACTGTACAGGATCAATGACAAATGCAATGAATTTGGGAGGACGTTGTGGCCTTCCCTGCCGACGTGCAAGCAATAATTTTAAAGGGTGTTTCCCCAGGGATCTGTTCTTGTGCTCCCTGCTTTCTGCTTTTTTCCTGTTTTATATCAACGACCCTTTCCATGGCGTTTGAACCATT
>PGFW01008981.1:1337-12181 GCA_003123925.1 Haematobia irritans | reverse complement strand
GCCCCCGCAGAAAACGAATCTTACGCCCGCCCCCAAGGAATTTGAAACCCTATTCACGATTTTACATTTTCATAAAAGACGTTAAACAAGTATCACTACACACCGCATAGAAGCTTTCCGCGTAAAGACTTTCATGCACATCGAATTACTTGCCGTTCCGCTGCACGTAGCAGTTCCGCGATGGGCAAATGTTTGAAGTTCTGGATATCCTCTATCGCACATAGAACCCTGTGATTGAACTTATGGTTTAGCTTGAATAACTAACAGCATGTTTCTGTATCGAACGAGGTTCCATCGATCGACGTGAAATCGCATAGAAAATCAGCTGTTTTTGGTTTATGATCAGTGCAGTTTGTTTCCAATTCTTACGTCGATCGGACAGAGCTCATTCGACATACAGCAAAGCAGTCCCCCCTGTAACGCTTTTATTATCATTCCGTTTAGCTCTGGTTTTAGTCATCGTTAATTAAAAAAAAAGTAATTGGTATTCCAAACTGAATGTCTTTCATTAAATTAATATCTTAATAAGCTGCACCAACACAACCGCCAGTCGCAAAAAAGAAGTCGACAAAGTGTTCTTTAAGCCCCCTCCCCAGAGGCATTCCTACGCTTATGGATGCCACTTTATGTTAGCCGGGATACATCGATATGTATAAGGCCCATATTTAGTGGCAACGCCGTTTTTGTCAAGACCTCAGTTATAACTCCGCTTATATGGAGTTTTCGAAAAGTTTGGGTTTAAGTACAAAGTGTATTGTCACGATGTGGACGAAAAGGAAGCGTTCCAGTATCTCTTATATCACTTTTTAAGAGACCCACGATTTTTCCAATGAGCTAAAGTCATTAAATAGTATAAATACGAGGGCAGTTCGGAAACTTCTTAGCGTTAATATAAATTTCTCTGTTCAAACATGCTAATTTTTATTAGTACCGGCTTGAGAGGAAAGTTTTGACCATGCTGAATTACTAGTTTCTTTTAACCAAAATTTTATTCAAGCTAGCTGAATACTAGGTTTTCTGTAAAATATATTTTAATTTGGACTTCAAACTCGCCATAGTCAATGATTTTCTATAAAATGTTCAAATCGTTTAGCTGACGATTTTTCTAACGAAAATCTCAATTTGCAGCTGGGGTGAATTATGATTTCTAAAAGCTAAACTCCCGAAAAGGCAATTTAGCTGAATATGAATTTTTTCATGTTCAACCATCTTAATTTATTAGTACTGCTCGAAAGAGGAAAGCCTTGACCATGCTGAATTGGAGTTTCTGCTTAAAAAAATTTATATTCATAGCCTAGCTGAATATGGCTTTTCTGTAAGTATAATTTTTTTTTTTTTTTGTGAGGTTTGGACTGTTCTAAAATCGCCATAGACAATGATTTTCTATAAAATGGTTCAAGATGTTTAGTTGACGATTTTTAACGAAATCTCAATTCAGCTTGCGCTGAATATGATTGTTTCTAAATAGTAAATCCCGAACAGCTATGCAATTGAATATGAATGTTCTCTGTTTCAACCATCCTAATTTTTATTAGTACGGGGCTGAAGAGGCAAGTTTTTGACCATGCTGAATTGAGTTTCTTACAAATAAAATGTTATTCAGCTTAGCTGAATATGGTTTTCGGTTAAGTATATATTAATTTTAGCCTCTCAAAAATGCCTCATAGAACGATTTTCTGTAAGAGTTTCCATTGTAGTTTAGGTTAAAGTTTTTTCAAACGAAAAACCTCCATTCAGCTTGGCTGAATATAATTTTTCTAAAGTAAAATCCGTAAAAGCAATTTAGCCTGAATATGAATTCTCTGTTCACATATTTCTTTGTGTATATTATTCTGTCCTTTTAGCTATCGTAAAATCTTTAATCATGGAACTTTTGGCGCTTAGCTTACGCAACATGGTGTTGTTTTGCATTTCTGCATTGATGACATACAAAAGCAAATATTATTGCTATTTTTCATATGGTCACATATATTATTTTTATCATGTTTGGATAAATAATTTTATTTATTTATTATACGGGCAATATGTGCTATCTAATACGAAATGAAGTAAGGTTTTTGCATGAGGGCGAAGTAATACAAATGTTGCACACCGTTTTTAACTGTGATCCAACGATATTCATGTCAGTGCCATCTGCATGGCTCCTATAAGCGCATTATCGGCACACCAATGTTCATCCTGTTTTGTTTTTTTTGTTTTGAGTTGTTGTTCCCTTTCTCCCTCAGAGAATTATGAAAATTAGTTCACATCCCCAAACACGGAATGACTTATGAAGACTGCATTTAAAATGCAAAATTCATTCTGGTTTCATATCTTTGTCCATCGGGGGGTGATTATGCAGCTTTGCTATTTTATTTTCGATTCAATCGTAAAATCGCTGTGCTACACGTGATTATTCGTAAAGAAATTTAAATAAAAAATTTTGTCTTTGTAACGCTTATATGCTTAAACACACAGATCACTTTGCCACATTGTTTAAACAATATCGGCAAACGCCTTACGATTTGAGACAAATGTGTCATCGATACAAGTTCGAAGGGCAATTGATGTTGGTTGGTTTGGTTCTATAACACAAACAAAAAAATTGTATTATTTTTTATTCACCATTTTAAAAATAAGAATCTAAGATTTAAATTAATTTTTTTTATTAATATGATTGCAAATTCGATTATAGCCGACGAGTGATATTGAGGCCTTAAAATCATCGATTACAGTTATTCAATTATTACCAGTTATGCATGAGTCATGGTGAGGATAAATTTAAAAAATTTACGTATAACTTATAATTTCTTTTTTCGGAAAAATTAGGAAATTGTTATTGTTATGCCATTTGAACCTACTTCTGTTCGTGTACCATTTACATTCTTTTCCAATTGGTGGATACTTTTTGGCCATTAATTGCCATAGGTTACGTAGGTATACGCGGTAGACTCTCTAGAGTATCGCGTCCATTGTGATTACATATGTTGGGGAAGTTATCAATGAGTGCTGTCCGATTCTATAACGAAAGCAATGACAAGAAGTCCTTAGTTTCGTTAATGTCGAAAGACTATGAACTTTTTCATTTGTTTGAAAAAAAAAAGAATACTAAAATCCTGGGCGCTAAATTTTAGTTTATTCATTGGTTTTTTGCATTTCAGTCCAATGAAATGAAGTCGTGGGACTGACGAGAATCTGACTTACAGATTTCAAAATATCCACAGCAAATTCCCAATATCTGTAAAAAGTCACGAATACTTTGTAACACATTGTTCCAAAGATAGGAACTGCCCAGCAGAAAATATTTTGAAGTTCTTCCAGGCACAACTTTAAAAGCACTTCAGAAGTTGCACTCCCATTTATATTCTCTTAATTTTAACTACCCAGAAGTTTGATTTAATAAAATCTTTTAACTTGGTTTTTTTCATACTTTTAATGATAATTTTTGACTTTTTTTTTGTTTCAAATTAGTTAAAAAACAGAGTAAGAATTCAGTAAGGAATTGTAACGAGATCGATTAAATTTTGCCCTGAAAAAAAAGCTAAATCCAATCTGAAAAAATGTGAATTTTTGAAAAATATTGTTGAGGTCAAACGTTTCCGACAAGCGTTAGATCCATTCAAAAATTATAGAAAACTATAAAAATATTTATTTGAGCAAAATATCACAGAATTTTTTAATTTAGCATTCCAAACATGATTCGGATCACACACTAAAGAAGTGATTGCAAATAATTGCCAGTGCACGGCTGTTGAAATTGGAGGACACCTATGACAAGCAACATATTAAATTAATTCGCTTTCTGCGCGTCAATTTTGGCACCACTTCCGGATCCAAAAAAACAGTTTCATTACTTTTTTTGAACGAACGCTTTTTTTTTGCTGGGTGGGTCGCGGAATTTTGGTGAAATTATTTTTTGAGACAAATGTTAAAAAGTAGTGCAGATTCCAAAAATATTGAATATTACTTAAATTTATACGCAATGAGGTTCCAGAACTCGTATAGATATATAAATAAAGAGTTATTGGCTCTTAACTCCAGGCCTCTAACTTTTTTATAATATCTGTCCTCTTCAGAAAGAAAATTTAGGTAGAAAAGAGTTGCCATTTTGGCATGACTCCAGGATATCTAATGCAACAAAGTATTAAAGAACTATATTTTTTAATGTTTATACCCATCACCATAGAATGGTGATGGGGGTATAATAAGTTTGTCATTCCGTGTGTAACACATCGAAATATCGACTTTCGACTATATAAAGTATATATATAATCTTGATCAGGGAGAAATTCTAAGACGATATAAGCATGTTCGTCTATCTGTCTGTTGTAATAATGCTACAGACTTCAATAATTGCGCTATCGTCCTGAAATTTGGCACAGATTCGTTTTTTGGTTGCAGGCAGGTCAATTTCGAAGATGGGTTATATCGGTCCAAGTTTTGATATAGTCCCCATATAAACCGATTTCTCGATTTGGGGTCTTAGTTTTTAGTTTTTGTCCAAATAGCCTGAAATTGAAAATCTAGAGGTACTTGAGGACCATAAAGAGGTGTGCCGAAAATGGTGCCCATAGGATTATGTTTTGGTATAGCCCCCATATAGACCGATCTCCCGATTTTGCTTCAGGGGCCTCTAGAAACTGTATTTTCTATCCGATTTGCCTGAAATTGAAAATCTAGAGGTATTTTAGGACTATAAAGAGGTGTGACGAAAATGGTCCGTATCGGTCCATGTTTTGATATAGTCGCCATATAACCCGATTTCCCAATTTTTATTTTTTGGCTTCTATAAACTGTATTTATTACCCGATTTGGAAATCTAGAGGTATTTCGGGACCCCAAATATGTGTGCCGAAATTGAGGTGTATCGGTACAATTTTTGGTATAACCCCCATATAGACCGATCTCTCGGTTTTATTTCTTGGGCATCTAGAGACTATATTTTCTAGCCGATTTGCTTGAAATTGAAAATCTACAGGTATTTTAAGATCACAAACAGGTGTGTCGCAAATGGTGCCTATTGGTCCATATTTTGGTATAGCCCCCATATAGACCGATCTCCCGACTTTATTTCTTGGGCTTCTAGAATCCGTAGTTTTTTATCCAAATTGGCGGAAATTAGAAATATAGACGTATCTTAGGACCATAAAGAGGTGTGGAAAACGCTCCGTATCGGTCCATGGTTTGGTATAGCCCCTATATAGACTGATCTCTCGATTTTACTTCTTGGGCTTTTAGAATTCGTAGTTTTCACCAATTCGTCTGAAAGTGGAATTCTAGAGGTGGAATAATAGGTGGTGAGTATTAGTCCATGTTTTGGTATAGGCCCCATATAGACCTAACTCCCGAATTTATTTCTAGGACTTCAAATCAAGGCGTTATTTCATCATATACACGATATGTTTATGATTTCTCTAAAACTCAAACAAAAATGGTTCTTATAAATCCAGAATCTGAGCCGGTCTTCATAGATAGAATCTTTAATTTTTTCTTCGGGAAGCGTACTGGTTGAACTGATTTGCTTGGGAGAAGATTTGTCATCAAATCCCCTAAAATGCTATATATTATCAAGTAACCCGCTACGACGATGAGTATTCAAAGTAAACTATTATATTTGATTCATGGTGGTGGGTATTTAAGATTCGGTCCAGCCGAACTTACTGCTGTATATACTGCCTTTATTTTCAAAATCAAAAATATTGAAAATAACATAAAATTTTAGAATCAGTTTAGATTTGTTCGAATTGGCTACCTCTGCCACGAATTATGGCCTTTAAACGGCTGACAAAGCCATCAAAGATGCATTAAACTGGTTCTGCGGTATTTTGGCCCATTTCCGGAAAAGCGCCTTCTGGAAATAATCGACACTTTGGAATTTTTTAGTACCAAAGTTGCTCCTCAAAAAAGACGCTAAAGTCCAACGAATTTAAATGCAGAAATTTTGGTTGTCTTTGTGTGGTAAAAATGATGTGAGGAACCTCCATTTCAAGCCATTCGTGGTTGACGCGTGCTGAGTGCGATGGTGTTGGAGCCCTGTTGAAGTCATGCGACCAAAATGTTGATTGCCCATGGTTTCAATTCTCTCTTTAGGAAATTTTCCGATAATATTCGGGATTTATTTTCGATGAATACGAGTGGGTAGCGACCATCGCTCGTTACGGTGGTCCACGCCATTACCAATGACGTCGCTTGAGTTCTGGTGGCCAAACGAAGGTGCAAATTTTCAGCTGACCTCTTTTGCAAGTAAACCGATTCGTTTTTTTTTTGCAAATGCTCAAATCCCAATTGGGTTTTCGAAGTAAACTGAATTCGGTATCTGGCCATCTTCGTGCAAGCTGAGCTGCTTGGCTCTCTCCAATCTAATTTTTGTGCATCGATGAGAACTTGCTCTTTTTGGAGTTTCAATGGCTTTGGTCCAAGCTCATTTTTCAAAATACGTTGCATCTGTTCTCGCGATAGGTTCAGCTCAGGAGAAATGTCTGCTACAGCGGCGATGATTTCCATCAAATCTGGCCTTCACTTTTCTATCATTTCTTTTGGTGTTACCGGTTTTTTTTTTGGACGCGATGCGATGAATGGTATGAGCATTAAAGATTTATTCACATTTAAATGCTGAAGAGCTCTAACCAACCCACTTGTGGTTTTCCAATCAGAGCAACCATACTATCACACTGGAATTTCATCGCGAATAAATTCATTTCTGATCAAAATGCTTTTGTAAGCTTGTAAACAATAACATTAACTGTCACTGAATCCTATCTGTCAACTGTCAGAAAAGCGGCAACAATAGCAATATTTGGTACAATCTGTAGGGATGCCACCATTAGCGTAGCTAGACAATTTTCCTAGGGGGGGCTATAGACCCCCTAGCTAAAAATTTATAGACTGAACTTCTAAGTTCAATTATTGTTCTATTTCATAAAAAAGAATAAAAAAATAGACATCAAAATAATATATAATAATGCAACTAAAAGTAGTTCCACACTTTTCCCAGCAAAAAAATTGTGATTTGTTTTAAAGGCACAACTTTAAAAGCACTTCCAAAAATGTCCTCACAAAGAAGTTAATTATATTAACTATACAGGAAGTTTTTCACTTCAGTTTTTTCATATTTTAATGCGTAATTTTTTGTTTTTTTTTTCAAATAGTTTAAAAAAGAGTAAGAATAAATAAAATGGTAAAAATTATTCAAATTTTGCCACAAAAATGCTAAATCCATTATAGAAAAATCGATAATTTTTGAAATATTTCAAACAAGCGTTAGAATGCATTAAAAATCATAAAAAATATAAAAATTATTATAAATTAATGTTTCTTGAAGCTCGAGGTCTTTATAAATATTTATATAATTCTAACAAACGTCGACCAAAAATCAAATAAAAAAACGAATAAATAAAAATTATTTATTTGGGAAAATATCACATAATTTTTTAATTCACATTGAAAACTCTGAATTCTGATCACACCGTAAGAAGTGATGCAAATATTATGCAACGGCTGTTGAAACGCGTGGACATTCGTTCTATGACGAGTTCCTATTACATTCATCGCTTCTCCGCCAATTTTGCACACTTCCGGACCACAAAAGAACATTTTCACTTCTTTTTGGCGACGCTTTTTTTGCAGCTTATTTTAAGATATTAATTTATGAAAGAATAGTTTTAATACCAATTACTATTTTTTAATTAAGATGACTAAACCAGACTAAACAATATAATAAAGGAGCTTTACAGCCTGTTTCTGTATGTCGAATGAGCTCTGTGATCGACTAAAATGGAAACAAACTGCTGAATTATAAACCAAAAAACAGCTGTTTCTATGCATTTCAGTCGATCGATTGAACTCGTTCGACATACAGAAACAGGCTGTTAGTTATTCAACTAAACCATAAGTTCAATCACAGTTCTATTTCATAAATATCAGACTTCAAACATTGCCATCGGGAACTGCTACCACAACCCAAGTAATTCGATTGTGCATGAAAGTCTTTAGCGGAACTTTATGCGGTTGTATATACTTGTTTAATTTTTATGAAAATGTAAAATCGTGAATAGGTTTTCAAATTCTGGGGGGGGCTAAATTTTTTCTGGGGGGTCTAAGCCCCCTCCCCAGAGGCATTCCTACGCTTATGGATGCCACTTTATGTTAGCCGGGATACATCGATATGTATAAGGCCCATATTTAGTGGCAACGCCGTTTTTGTCAAGACCTCAGTTATAACTCCGCTTATATGGAGTTTTCGAAAAGTTTGGGTTTAAGTACAAAGTGTATTGTCACGATGTGGACGAAAAGGAAGCGTTCCAGTATCTCTTATATCACTTTTTAAGAGACCCACGATTTTCCAATGAGCTAAAGTCATTAAATAGTATAAATACGAGGGCAGTTCGGAAACTTCTTAGCCTACACCAAAAAGCGCGGTATAAACAGAAAAAATTTTAGTGTTTTGGAAACTTCCATCTCTGCTATAAACACATGTTCAATTTTGTTTCGATCTGGCAACTCCTTCATATAGAAACAGGTGTTCAAAAAAGACGCATCCGAAATTTTTTTACAATGGAAAAATTAGAAATGCGTGCTGTCATTAAATATTTACATAAAAAAGGTTTATTGGGACAAGAAATTCATAATGATATGGTGAATGTGTTAGGTGAAAGTGCTCCTTCATATGCAACAGTAAAAATTGGTTGCTGAATTTAAACGTGGTCGTACAAGCATTGAAGATGAACCACGTAGTGGACGTCCAAAACAGCAACAACAACAGAAATTGTAGCCAAAGTGCATGATATGGTATTAAATGATCGACGAATAAAAGTGCGTGAAATTGCTAATATCATGGGCATCTCAAATGATTGAGTCCATTTAATTTTGCATGAAGAACTACAGATGAAAAAGCTTTCTGCAAGATGGGTGCCGCATTTGTTAACAGTCGATCAAAAACGCATAAGAATGAACATTTCTCAAGCTTGTTTGGATCGTTTTAAGCGAAATAAAATGGATTTTAAGCGTCGTTTCATAACTGTTGATGAGACATGGATCCACCACTATACTCCAGAGACAAAAGAACAATCCAAACAATGGACTGAAGCTGGAGGAAGTGCCACAAAGAAGGCAAAAACAATTAAATCGGCTGGTAAGGTTATGGCAACGGTTTTTGGGATTTCAAAGGTATTTTATTAATTGACTATCTGTTCTGCAAAAGGGTAAAACAAAAAAATTAAGAGTACTATTGGAACCTTTTGGATCAATTAAATGTACAAATTCGAGAAAAACGTTCTGGCTTACAACACAAAAAAATTATTTTTCATCAAGACAACACCCAGCGCACAAGAGTATTTTAACAAGGGCTAAAATCAACGAATTAAAGTACGAGTTGCTTGAACACCCACCTTATTCTCCTGATTTAGCTCCCAGTGACTTTTACTTGTTCCCAATTTTAAAAAAATTCCTTGCTGGCAAGCGTTTTACCTCAAATGAAGATGCAATTACATTTGTAAACCACTATTTTGAAGACCTTGAGGAAAACTATTTTAATCAAGGGATAGAATTGCTAGAAAAGCGTTGGACTAAGTCTATTGAAGTTTCAGAAGATTATAGAAAAATAAAAATATTTTTGAATTCTCTTTCATTGATAGGCTAAGAAGTTTCCCAACCGCCCTCATAGTATATATTTGGCCAAATAATTTAATGATTGATTTGCAACCTTTGATAAATTATATCTCTGCAAGATTGATAATAATTTGCGAACTATATATCTATGCGATCTGCTCATTATAATACGACACGTGTAATATTATTAGTATTGTAATACATTCAGTATATTTGCAGCGTTTTGCTAATACCTTCAACATTGTTTTAAAACAAAATTCTTGTAGTTTTTCATATATCATTGTCTACTGCTATAGCTAACACATGATATTAACTTAATAAATAATTTATAGAGCAATTAGTTGTATTTTGTTAATGTTACATGCTTAATTGGTTTTTGCTCACAATGAAGTGGAATACCGAATACATATATGGAACAGTAATATTAGTATAGCAAATTTCATACAGAATAATCATATTTCGCAATTTCATTTTTGGCCAACATGAAGATGTTAAATGTTATCTATTACCTGATTTTCAAACCCTTGAAATGTTACACATGCAAATGCAAAAAGCCTCTTTGGTCTTGCTTTTTTTTGGCGAAAAGTCAATTTCTCGGCCTTGCATGTTTATTTTTTATTGTTCTTTTATCTTTTTATGTTAACGTGACAAATCATTTAGTCTCTTTTAAAAATAATTTTGAAAAACATTAGCATTGGAATTGAAGATATTTCATTCTTTCTTTTAACATTTCGACTTCATTGAATAACTCCTACGCCCTAGGTGTATTGTATCATATTACCGTTATCCTTTCAATTTAGCTTTTTCATAGACAAATTAGAAGAAGACGTAGTCTTGTCATAGCAAAACTGCACAGCACCAGAGGACTCTGTCAACAAAATATCATAAAGTTTGCGTCGACGTGTCTCTCAAATGTATTGCCGTTTGCGTCGGAAAATATCATAACATTTGTGTTTTTAATAAATTGCTGAATTAAAACCCACAAAAGCAATACCAAAGCTATTATAGAAAATTAAAATAAAACGTATGTGTATGTTAAATCGAATATTTATTATGGTTTTATGTGAATATTGCTGTTTTAATTAATTGCTGGGCAGAGCTGCCTTTGGAAAAAATGGACAAATAACACAATTTTTCCTCTTAGCCCTCTACACCTTGACATTTGTTTTCTCTTTATAAAGAAAAAATTTTTTTATTTGTCCATTTTTTCCAAGGCAGCTCTGCCCAGGAATAAATTTAAAACAGCAATATTCACAGTA
>PGFW01008958.1:41137-54932 GCA_003123925.1 Haematobia irritans | reverse complement strand
GAAACCGGATTAATGGGACCAATTTTTGTGTGATTGGACAATTTTGGTATTGGTTGTTAGAGACCATGATACTAATCACCATGTTCCTAATATTGAAACCGGATCGGGATGAATTTTGCTCCTCCAAAGAGGCTCCGGAGGTCAAATCTGGAGAACGTTTTATTGTGGCGGGCTATACTGCTAATTATCGGACCACGATATGGAACTAATTCTGCACGGGCTGCTTAAAGATGCAAATACTAACACCCATGTTCCACAAATTACAACCGGATTGATGAAATTTGCTTCTCTTGGGAGACTTCGCAAGCCAATCTGGGGATCGGCTTATATGGGGGCTAATGTATATAATTATGAACCGATGTGGACCAATTTTGCCCATGGTGATTTAGAGACCATATAACATATCATCTATACCAAATTTCAGGGTCGGATCTCTTTTGGAGGCTCCGCGAATCTGGGCAATCCAATGGGGGCAACCAATCCAAACCACAATCGGGATACGGTTATAAATTCACCCCATATACTAAGATTATGGACCGATGTGACCAATTTTCTGCGATTGTTAGAGGACCCAACACCTCCACCACATGTTACCCAATATATATAGGCACGGATCGTATGAAATAATGCTTCTCTTAGAGTCATAAATCGCATAATCGCATTACAATCACCACCAAATCGGGCCAATCGTATACTGCCCCCATGATGGGTGCAAACGTAATATACTAATTAAAGACACGATATGGACAATTTTTGCGAACTAGGTATGTTAGAGACCATATACCAAACATCAGTCTACGAAAATTCAGCCGGATCGGCATGAAATTTGCTTCTCACTTGAGGCTCCAGCCAAGCCAAAAATTCCTGTGGATCGGTTTATATGGGCTTAATATTATACATTATGGACACGATGTGAACCATTTTTGCCAATGCGGTTATTAAGACTAATAAATACCAAACCATGTACCAAATTTCAGCCGCGAGTCGGATGTATTGATGTCGTTTTCCAGCATCATAGGCTCAAAATCTTAGGTCCCCAATCTTTTATGGGCATTACGAAAAGTTGTGTCCGATATGGCATTTTATATACCATCGACCTCATTCGATAACATACTTATTGTCATTAGTCAGTCAGATAATTTTTAATCGTTCGCGAAGTTAGCGTTGATTTCAACGACGGTACGGAGGTGATTATGCTTTATCGACTCGAATCTACCACGCTCTTAAGTGATAATATTTATGGCAGTGTTAGAGCAAGTATTTCGATGTCGTTACAACGGAATGAAGAAAGCTTAATTATACCCCATGCCCTATGATTGGAGGGTATTAAAAAGCCAAATTATAAGAGATTCATTTGCAAATGTGAAAAAATTTCCCTTTAAGGAACGCGTATTAAGTTTCGAGGGTTTGCCGCTAAAAATCGGTCAATTTTTCACGACCTACTTTTCTTGTAACTAATCCATTTATAGAGAATACAGAACTTTCATGGTAAAAATGTGTCTTGGGCTTATTCCAATTCAGTTATAGAATGAGAATATGGAGCAACAAAGGTATGTATAATTGCTGTGCTTTTTTTACTGATTAGTTATTCACTTTAGTGAATAGAATGACGTTGTAAGCCGGCGTTAACTCGAACTTAATACCCACCTGTCAATACTAAAAAGAGCTTTTTTTAAGTCAGCAAAGATGCAAAATCCGTCATATAAAGTCTTTCATGAACATATATTTGAAGCGTTTTTATCTTAAATCTAAAAGTCCAATCTATTTCATAGCTAAATTAAGTATGATTCGTTGTACTTTAATGATGAATTTTTCCTTATTCAAGAGACATAAGCCGACCCTCCGGCAATGATTCCAAGATTATTTCCTTGACTTAAGAAAAATGTTTGTGAGCATAAAAAATTATAACTTGTCCATATTATTGAGTTTATCGACATGAAGATTGGAGGAATTGGTATTATTAAGCTATTGAAAAGCCAGATACCAATATCACATGCCGGACTATACATATGTTTCAGTGTTGGGTAGTACTCATTTCCAGAGTCTTTAGTAAGACCTGGACGGTGAGATGATTCAATTTGGGTCTTATATGTTAATTTCTTATAAAAAACTTTCTTTTAATAAATTTCATTTATTTTAAAGAAATCTATCCGTACATTGTGTAAATTAGGTCAACATTATTTCAGTGTAGACATTCATATTTGCATTAATAGAACCATTATCACGGATTTGTTATTGGTTTCATAAAATTGTGGATTTATAATTTCATACAGCAGGAATAAAATTGTGATATATATATTTTTTTTAAATGGGCAGTAACTATCATAAATAAGGAAATTTTAACAATAAATTAATAAGGATATTCCAAAAAAAACTGCGATTACACGAACATAATAGTGCTTGAAGTGAACTCTTTTGTCATATATTTGTAGCAATTGACAAATCGACAAATTTTAGTTTATATTTATTTGATAGCTTCATCTAAATCGACTGATCTTAGAAAAAAAATGCCTCAATGAAAAAGTCTTTGAGCCAATTTTTACTTAGTTTACGTATTATTTTCACATTTGCCATCATTGGGTGTAACATACGTAAATATGTTTATGTATATGAATTACATATACATTTTATCCGCTACATTTTACAACAAATGCTTGTCACTCTTTATTTGCATGCCAACATTCTGTTACATTTCTCATCTTGACATTGTGAAGAGACATAACAACAACAGAAGACAGCCATAACATTATTTATATTGCGGTGGGATTTTTTTCTCACTCATTCACTCCCTCTCTTATTTGGTCCTGAAATTCTAGTGCTGTAGTTTAAATGAAAACTTTAACAATGTATTAGTGGCATGTGTATAGTTGATATGTTGCTGACGTCATAATCTATTGGAGAGTCGCTTTACTATCTAAAAGCCCAGAATATGTAAGTTAGTTTATAAGTTTCAGAGTACATAGAAATGTATAGGATTTAACAAGGTATGTAGTTGTTAATTTGGTCTGATATGTTTTATTTAAAATGTCCAGAAAATAGTCCGATATATTTCTTCTGAAATATAATCTTCTGAATCGGAATGTAAATGGACAAGCAACGTATCAACTTAGAGTACCCCATACCCGGAGAAGAACAATGATATGTCAAACATGTCTCAAGAGCATAATATTACTTTTTCAAAGCAAATATGTAACATGACCCATCTATTTAACATTCGTAACATTCTGAAATGTGTTCATGAAAACCCAGGACTGCATATCTTTCATTATAATCTAATAATCGGAACTCAGAATCTCCTTGTGCATATGGTTGTACAGAGGAGATCCTGCAGATTAATTTTTGATCTCGTTGACTGAAGTACTGAAAAGGTGGCCATTAATGCACCGGGAACTCCAAGATCAAAAATACGCAGGACCAGTTGCTATATTCATGTACTATATTTCTTATACAATCACACTGTCGCTGGAACCGATGAAATTAAATACGTGTTAAAATAGAGTTTTTTCAGGATGTGACAGTTGGTAAAATTTTACTAATTTTGAGAAATTTTCTATAGGAATGTATAGAAACATTTTGTCAATTAATAGAAAAATTTTATTATCTATAGAAAATTTGTTCAACAATTTTATTTATAGGAAAACATTTAGTCAAATTTTATTCATATAGAAAATTGTTGTCCAAATTTTATTTTCTGTTAGAAAATTTTCAAATTTTATTCTATAGAAATTTGTCAACATTTTATTTCTGTAGAAAGTTTAAATTAATATTTAAATTTTTGCCGTTGGTGTCAATATGTTCATTTTGATTAATTTTTTCTAGCCAGCTATTAATTTTTCCGTGCTGGAGTGTTGAAGTCGGATTCTCTTTAAGCGTACTATATGTACATATATCTCTTAGAAAATAACTTTTCATCTGTTATTTCATAATCGTCCTTATATACATCGCTACGGTTTTTCCTCTTTTGTCCCCCGGAGACGGAACATCGGAGAGTTTCGAAATATTGGATAATTTTAAATAAAAATACAACTCAAACAACCAACAGTCGCCTATTTTTACTTCAATTATGACCTCAAGCCGCGAACTAAACAAATATAATTAAAATTTATTTTATAGAATTTTTTTATTTCTATTAGAATATCATCCTCGAAAAATTGCTATCTCTAAAGAAAATTTGGTCCATATTTTATTTTGCTATAGAAAATTTTTGGTCAAAATTTTATTTCTACAGAAAATTTTGGTCAAAATTTTATTTCTAAAGAATATTTGGTCAATATTTTATTTCTATAGAAAATTATGGTCAAAATGTTATTTCTACAGAAAATTTTGGTCAAAATTTTATTTCAACAAAAAAATTTGTCAAAAATTTATTTATTTATTGGAGTTATTTCTATAGAAAATTTTGATCAAAATTTTATTTCTATAGAACATGCTGGTCAACATTTTATTTCTGTAGAAAATTTTGGTCAACATTTTCTTTCTGTAAAAAATTTTCTAAAATTTTATTTCTGTAGAAAATTTGGTCAACTTTTTCTTTCTGTAGAAAATTTTTTCAAAATTTTATTTCTATACAAAATTTTCTTTCTTTAGAAAATTTTCTCAAAAATTTTCTTTCTTTAGAAAATTTTCTCAAAATTTTATTTCTATAGAAAATTTTCTCAAAATTTTATTTCTATAGAAATTTTTCTCAAAATTTTATTTCTATAAGAAAATTTTAGTCAACAATTTATTTTTAATAGAAAATTTTGGTCAACATTTATTGCTATAGAAATTTTGGTCAAAATTTTATTTCTATAGAAAATTTTGTCAAAAATTTATTTCTATAGAAAATTTTGTCAAAAATTTATTTCTATAGAAAATTTTGGTCAAAATTTTATTTCTATAGAAAATGTTGGTCAACATTTTATTTCTGTAGAAAATTTTCTAACATTTTATTTCTATAGGAAATTTGGTCAACATTTTATTTCCGTAGAAAATTTTCTAAAAATTTTATTTCTATACAAAATTTTCTTTCTTTAGAAAATTTTCTCAAAATTTTATATCTATAAAAAATTTTCTCAAAATTTTATATCTATAGAAATTTTTCTCAAAATTTTATTTCTATTTTATTGCTATAGAAATTTTGGTCAAAATTTTATTTCTATAGAAAATGTTGGTCAAAATTTTATTTCTAGAGAAAATTGTGTCAAAAATGTATTTCTATAGAAAATTTTGGTCAAAATTTTATTTCTATAGAAAATGTTGGTCAACATTTTATTTCTGTAGAAAATTTTCTCAAAATTTTATTTCTATACCAAATTTTTTTTTCTTTAGAAATTCTTCTCAAAATTTTTATTTCTATTAGAAAATTTTTTCTCCAAAATTTTCATTTCTATAGAAATTTTCCTCCAAATTTATTTCTTAAGAAAAGTTGGTCAAAAATTTAATTTTTTATATGAAAACTTTTGTTCAAATTTTATTGCCGTATACAAATTTTGGTCCAAAATTTTATTTCTAAAAAACTTCTATACAAATTTTCTATACAAATTTTCTTTTACAATATTTTCTTCTCTTAAAAATTTTCTCAAAATTTTATCTAAGATATTTCTGCATTTATCTATGAAAAATTTTTCCAAAAATTTATTTCTTAGAAAATTTTGGTCAAAATTGATATTTCTTATAGAAAATTTGCGTCCAAATTTTGTCTTTTAGAATTTTGTCAATATGTGCATAGAAATCTTGGTCAAAATTTTATTCCTATAGAAAATTATTGGCCAAAATTTTATTTCCAGAGAAAATTTTGTTCAAAATTTATTTCTATAGAAAATTTTGTCAAATTTTATTTCTATAAAATTTGTCAAAAATTTATTTCTATTTAGAAAATTTGGCTCCAAAATTATTTCCTATATAAAACTTTTTGTCCAAAATTTTATCTTATAAAAGAAAATTCTCAACATTTTATTTTCTATATGAAAATTTTAGTTTCAAAATTTTATTTATATAGAAAATTTTCTCTAACATTTTATTCCCTATTAGAAAAATTTCTCAAAATTAGTAAAATTTTACCAACTGGTCACATCCTGGAAAAAACTCCTATTTTAACACGTATTAATTTCATCGGTTCCAGCGGACAGTGTGATGTGTATCAAGAAATTAATAGTACCATTGAACCTATGTCAGCCAATCTGGTTCCTCGTATTTTTGATCTTGGCAGTTCCCGGTTGCTTAATTGGCCACCTTTTAGCTACTTCCAGTCAACGAGAATCAAAAAATTAATCTGCAGGATCTCCCTCCCTTACAAACCATATGCACAGGCAGATTCTGAGTTCCGATTATTACGATCCTTAATAATGAAAGAATGCAGTCCTGGGTTTTCATGAACACATCGTTCAGAATGTTACGATGTTTAAGATTAGATGGGCTCATCGTTAATATTGCCGTCTTTGAAAAAAACATATATGCCACTGTGAGCGAGCATGTTTGGACACTATCATTGCTTCTTCTCGTCGCAGGTAGGGTAGCGGGTACTCTAAGTTGATACGTTGCTTGTCCATCTTACATTCCGATTTCAGGAGATTATATCATTCAGAAGAAATATCAATCCGGACTATTTTCTTCGGACATTTTTAAATGAGAGAGCAATACGTTACGCAAATTGAACAAACTACAGTAAACATGCATCATACAATTTACTAGTACGTCATGATCAACTTATTAGAACCGTCCGACTAGCTATCTCATTACTATCTGGATAAGAAACTACCATTCCTTCTTAGGATAGTAAAGCTGACTCTCCAACTAGATTTATGACGTCAGGCCAACGATATCCAACATAACACATACGCCCTAATACATTTTATAAAGTTCAGCTTTACACAACTTATCTAGTCACTACCTTCTCACTGGTACAATAAACACGAGGGACGTTGGAATGAGGTGATGTAAAAAAATCCCACCGCAATATAAATAAATGTTATGGCTGTCTTCCTGTTGTTGTTATGTCTCTTCACAATGTCAAGATGAGAAATGTAACAGAATGTTGGCCATGCCAAATAAAGAGTGACAAGCATTTGTTGTAAAATGTAGCGCGATAAAATGTATATGTAATTCATATACATAAACATATTTACGTATTGTTACACCCAATGATGGCAAATGTGAAAATAATACGTAAACTAAGTAAAAATTGGCTCAAAGACTTTTTCATTGAGGCATTTTTTTTCTAAGAATCAGTCGGATTTAGATGAAGCTATCAAATAAATATAACTAAAATTTGTCCGATTTGTCAATTGCTACAAATATATGACAAAAGAGTTCACTTCAAGCACTATTATGTTCGTGTAATCGCCAGTTTTTTTTGGAATATCCTTATTAATTTATTGTTAAAATTTCCTTATTTATGATAGTTACTGCCACATTTAAAAAAAATATATATATCACAAATTTTATTCCTGCTGTATTAAAGAATTATAAATCCACAATTTATGAAACCAATAACAAATCCGTGATAATATGGTTTCTAGTTAATGCAAATATGAATGTCTACACTGAAATAATGTTGACCTAATTTACACAATGTTGACGGATAGATTCTTTAAAATAATGAAATTTATTTAAAAGAAAGTTTTTTATAAGAAATTAACATATAAGACCCAAATTGAATCATCTCACCCGTCCAGGTCTTACTCAAAGACTCTGCGAAATGAGTACTAACCCAACACTGAAACATATGTATAGTCCGGCATGTGAGATTGGTATCTGGCTTTTTCAATAGCTTAATAATACCAATTCCTCAATCTTCATGTCGTATAAACTCAATAATATGGACAAGTTTATAATTTTTGCCTCCAAACATTTTTTCTTAAAGTTAAGGAAATAATCTTGGAACATTTGCCGGAGGGGTCGTATGTCTTTGAATTAAGGAAAAATTTCATTAAAGTAAAGAAAATCTCTTAATTTAGCTGAAATATTGGATCTTTAGATTTAAGATAAAAACGCTTCAAATATATGCAAAGACTTATATTGAGGATTTTGCATCTTTTGATTAAAGTTTTTTTAGTATAAAGGTGGGTATTAAGTTCGAGTTTAGCCGTTAAAATCGTCATTTATTCACTAAAGTGAAAACTAATCAGTAAAAAAAGGCACACAATTATACATATTTGTTGCATATTTCATTATAACTTGATTGGGAATAGCCCAAAGCAAATTTTATCAAAGTTTGTATTTCTTAAAATGGATTATTAAAGAAAAGTAATCGTGAAAAATTGACGATTTTAGCGGCTAAACTCGAACTTAATACCGTTCCTTAAGGGAAATTTTTTTCACTTTGAATTGAATCTCTTATAATTTGGTTTTTATACCCTCCATCATAGGATGGGGGTATATTAACTTTGTCATTCCGTTTGTAACACATCGAAATATTGCTCTAAGACCCCATAAAGTATATATATTCTGGGTCGTGGTAAAATTCTGAGTCGATCTAAGCATGTCCGTCCGTCCGTCCGTCTGTTGAAATCACGCTAACTTCCGAACGCAAAAATCTATCGACTTGAAACTTGGCACAAGTAGTTGTTATCGATGTAGGTCGGATGGTATTGAAATGGGCCATATCGGTCCACTTTTACGTATAGCCCCATATAAAGGGACCTCAGATTTTGGCTGATGTGGGAAGTCCTCTAACAGAAATAATTTCATCCGATCGCGCTGAAATTTGGTACATGGTCTTGGTATATAGTCTTTAATAACCATTGCAAAAATTGGTCACATCGGTCCATAATTATAATATAGCCCCATATAAACCGATCCCCAGATTTGGCTTGCGGAGCCTCAAGGAGAAGCAAATTTCATCCGATCCGGCTGAAATTTTGTACATGATGTTGGTATATGGTCTCTAACAACCATGCAAAAATTGGTCCATATCGGTCTTTAATTATATATAGCCCCCATATAAACCGATCCCCAGATTTGGCTTGTGGAGCCTCTAAGAGAAGCATATTTCATCGATCCTGCTAGAATTTGGTACATGGTGTTGGTGTATGGTCTCTAACAATCGTGCAAAAATTGGTCCACATCGCGGTCCATAATTATATTATTACCCCCATATTAACCGATCCCCAGCGATTTGGGCTTGCGGAGCCTCAAAGAGATCGCCTGAAATTTGGTATATGATATTGTTATATGGTCTCTAACAACCATGCAAAAATTGGTCCACATCGGTTCATAATTATATATAGCCCCCATATAAGCCGATCCCCAGATTTGGCTTGCGAAGTCTCCAAGAGAAGCAAATTTCATCCAATCCGGTGTGTAATTTGTGAACATGGTGCTTAGTATATGATCTTTAACAGCACCACGTGCAGAATTAGTCCATATCGCGGTCCGATAATTACAAGTATAGCCGCCACAATAAACGTTCTCCAGATTTGACCTCCGGTGAGCTCTTGGAGGAGCAAAATTCATCCCCGATCCGCGTTTCAAAATATTAGGAACATGGCTGTTAGTATACTGGTCTCTAACAACCATACCAAAATTCGTCCAGATCACACCAAACAATTAGGCTCCATATTCGGCTTCATAACTCCATGCGTTGCTCACTAGAGCCCAACAATCAATATCTACCAAAATTTTTTATTTATATAGAAAATTTTTCGTCGAAAATTTTCTATTTCTTATTTAGAAAATTTTGTCAAAATTTTATTCCTTAGAGAAAATTTTTGGTTTAAAATTTTATTCGGGTTCATAATAAACATTTTTAGTGAATGGTCAAAATTTTATTTCTAGTAGAAAAATTTTGTCGCAAAATTTTATCTTCTATTTTAGAAAATTTTTGACTCAAATTTCTATCCTCTCGGCTTCATACATCATGGAGTTGCGACCACTCTTAGCAAAATAATCTACAAGAATTTTATCTTCTATAGAATATTTTGTCAAAAAATTATTTTCTATTAGAAAATTTCGTTAAAATTTTTTATTTCTGTGAAATTTGGTTCAAAATTTTCTTTCTTATAGACAAATTTTGACTCAAAATTTTATTTCTATGGAGAAAAATGTTTTATTTCTAATAGAAAATTTTTGTTCTTTAATTAATTTTAATTTCTGCTATACACAAAATTTGTTCCAAAAATTTCTATTGTACTATCTTTGTTCAAATTGTCTAAATTTGTCCAAACTGAATTTACTTTATATACGTATTGCGGATCGATCTTTTCTTGAGTAACTATACTACCACCATACTGGACTTACACTACAATTTAGAAGACTGGGCCTGTTTTTAAGCGAGTGGTTTTAAAATTACCTTCCGCCATTCGGCAAGGCCGTCTACCGCAACTTAAGTAATTCGATTCGTGGATGCAGTGTTTAGAAGATAATAGTTTCCTAACGCAATCCATGATGGAGGCGGCTACATATAGCTTCGGCCTGGCCGAACTTTACGGCCGTATACACTTGTTTTAAACTGTATTTTAAGTTTTGGCACCGAGCGTGATAGTTATATTAATACAGAGCAAAACGGAAAGTCGATAAAATAGCATCTGTATCATAATTAAAATCTTTCTTGGCTCGGCGACATCAATACCAAAATTCTTTAAAGGGAGGTTCAAAATATTAAAGAATTAAATTTGTACAATGTTTTACTTGTTTACGTTTTCTACTTCAATGCGACTTTTAATTTGGAAAAAATATTTTTGGTGTATTTTTTCCTTAGTGCATACTCCAAAAAAAGATTTCGGTCTCTATCGGGGGCTGTAACAAAACACGACATAATAAGACCGTTATGGACCTAAAAGACTATTAAAAAGTTTAATTTATTACATGTTGACCGACTTCCATTTTATACCCTCACGCATAGGATTGGTGAGTATATTAGGGTGTATATTAACTTTGTCATTCCGTTTGTAACACATCGACAATATAGCCTCTAAGACCACATTAAACGTATATTATACTCTGTGGTCGTGGTGAAATTCTGAGTCGTATTTCTAAGCATGTCCGTTCCGTCGCTCCGTCTGTTGAAATCAGCGCTAACATCGAAAGAAACAACAGCTATCGACTTGAAACTTGCCCACAAAGTAGATTTGTTATTGCATGTAGGTCGGATGGCTATCTGAAAACGGGGCCATATCGGTCCACTTTTACGTTAGCCCCAATATAAACGGACATCAGATTTGGCTTGCTGAGAGCCTCAAAGAGAGCATATTTCATCCCGCATCCGGCTGAAAGTCTGGAACATTGGTGTAGCAGTATATGGTCTCTAACAAACCATGCCAAAAAATTGGTCTAATCGGGTCCATCAATTATTATATAGCCCCCATATAAACCTTACCGCCAGATTTGGCTTGCCGCGAGCCCTCGAAGAGGAAAGCAAATTTCATCTTGATACCGGGCTGAAAGTTGGGAACATAGGTGTAGTATAGTCGGTCGTCTAACATCCGATTCCGCCGTTCAAAATTTGGAAACGTCGGTGCCTCTAGTATATCGGCCTCTCTCTCGCTAACAACCATACCAAAGATTCCGGCGGTCCATTATCGCGCTCTATAAGCTTATATATAGCGCATCCCCCAATCACACACAAAATGTGGTTCCATATCGGTCTCATAATCATTGTGCCACCTCGAGTCCAAACATAATCTACCAATTTTTTTGTTTCGTTAGAAAATTTTTCGTCAAAATTTATATTTTTTATAGAAAATTTTGTCCAAACTGGAATTATATACATATTTAATCGTTCTTTTTTAATTTAAATATATAATACGTGATGGACTTACTTTTTACAATTGAGGAAGACGGGTCGTTAGGGCAGGGTTTCTGAGATTAACCTTGCCCATTGCGACAAGCGTTACCCAACCCAAGTAATTGGATTGTGGATGGCCCCAGCGTTTAGCAAGAAGTTTCTACGCAATCCATCGCGTGGCAAGTTCATAAGCTTCGGCGGGGCCCGAACTTACGGTCCGTATATTACTTGCTTTATTTCTCGAGCATTTGCCATTAAAATACAACAATCCCGACGACTATTTACCAATCACTACAATAATTAATTCAGATGAGGACTTATATTGAATGATATTTCATACGCCATATCCTGGCATTGTGTTGTAAACACTTTCATCTTATTGTACTTTGCAAAACTGTTATAACAAAAATTTCCAATTTTTTAAATTTATTCACGGATTTTTCTACCAGCAGAACCTTATTCCTTGCCTTTTTTTAAAATTATTGTGGGATTTTCTTTATGGGAATTTAAATTTAATTTTAGGGGAAATTGTTACCTTATGTCGAATGACCTCACAACAAATTACTAAAGACGAATGCATAAGAACTACTATCATTAGGTGCAACGAACAGCTATAAAAATTGAACAGGTCAGGCGTATAATCATAAAAAAAAATCACTCCATTACGCATATAAAACGTCCAGACTCGCTAAATTAGAATACTCATACGCCAAAGTTATACACCGATTACAAATGGGCCAAATTATTTTTATTTACGATTTACAATTAAGGTACCACTGCCACAAAACAGCCGTACCTAAAAACCCAATGGAAAGTTCTTTTTGGATCCCGTTTATAAAATAATTTACCATTTTGTTTTATTTCTGTATGGTATCGTAAAAATAAGTAAGTACAATAAGATAAAATGATTGCTTCATATTAAAAAATGACATGAGTTTTGCCACCAAAATCCAATAAATTTTGACATGAACCAACTACAAATTTAAAAATCTATTTGGATCAATTAAAACAATTTTTTCTGTGTATTTTCTATTCATTATCTTTCTATGGCATTACTTTTATGTCATTGTCTACGTCATTCTTCCGGTGAATTTAATATTTCGCAAATATTTCCTGGGGAGTCTTCCATTATTGCCTGTCACATTAGGGGATTATCTTTGTGTAATTTATGATAAATTACTAATTTTACGATATGCCTTTAATAACCTTAGGACAAAATGCTTGATGTCTGGTGCTTTTGGGCTGCTGTTTCTTTTGATATTCATTATTGCGACTTTCGCATGGAGTTATTTGATGACGATAAGTGATCAACCCTTTAATCCCATGGGATTTTTTTTTGTAGGAACCGTAGTATATAATAGTAACGAATGACGCCATTTATATACAAACGGTCACAATAAGTAGACAATGAAATGAAAATTTTGAGAAATAACTTAATTTATTATTTTTAGGACACTCTTTTAAATATCTTCACACAAAAACAGGCGCTACCGATATTGGTCAATAAAAAATTAGCTTTCAGAACACTTCAAAAATAAAATTGGTTTTATGATGGGTACTAACTTTAATTAAAGTATTGGTCCGACTATATACCCTTTTGCTACATAACCGGCGCTTCACTACAATTTTTTTTCATATATTGTGTCAGATCCCTACACCAGAGGAAGGCAATATGATTCACCCTCAAACAGTGTTTCGATCTAGGCAAATGTTATTTTGGACGGAGAACAATGTAACATGTTTTGCCAGCAACCATGTATATTTTTTCTCCAAAAGGCAATATGTCTGACTTCGGCAACCATGTATATGTTTGCCAGAGAAACAACATTTTTTGACGACAAAAATGTTCCATGGCTCCACCCGCCAAAATATTAACACCCCCCCCCCCCCCTTTTTGCCTCTGCGTAACATGGTTTGAGGTGACTCATATTCCTCTCTGCGCTGTTACCAGACGACAGCCAATAGGGGCCTATAAACCACGACCGAAGGATAATATTACACTCCTTTATGGCCACTCAGACTCAGACCGTACATGCGCTTTTAAAATTAATCAATGTTCCTATATAGAATTATTTCACAATTTACTAAATA
>PGFW01008955.1:2625-13364 GCA_003123925.1 Haematobia irritans | reverse complement strand
TGAAGGGTATAAAAATAGTTGGTTAAAAATTTTAATTGAATAAATTAAGTAGTTCAAATTCAATTAAATTTTAAATTGGAAAAAATTTAGATAACTGCAGTTTTGTCGAAAATCGGTATAAACTCCATTTTGATTTCTATTTATGGTTGTGCCCTTTTCCATAGACTATCCCACAGCAACAAGGGATCTATACACATTAATTCTACTTTTAAATGGGGGGAATTTTCTATATGTTAGAATCGAACGCCAGCCTTCCGGGTGAGAGCCGGATATCCTAACCACTACACGAAAGAATTCTCTTCGTAAATTTTACGAAGAATTCTTCATTAACCATTCTTCCTGAATTCTTACATTAAAATAACGAAATTTTTATTCATTTTCGTAAATTTTATGAAGAACATTTTACGAAACATTCTACATTAACTTTTTTTCGTAAAAAGTGTACTTTTAACGAAACTTTCTTCATATTTCATGAATTTTGTGAAAGAAGTTTTTACGAATATTTTAAGCGAAACATTCTGCGTTAAAATTTTTCAATAAAAAGTACGAAAAATTTTCTTTGAAATAAGCGAAGAAGTTTCATGAAGTTGTAAAATTTCCGTTCGCGGCGCATTAAATTGTCTTTTATAATGTGCTTGAGTGTATTCATTTATTCCATTTTTTATGCAAGTCTATGCTACTTCTCATTTGGGTGATATCGCGCTATGAATAAAAGTGAAGCAATAAAACTAAAAATTATTCAAAACCTTAAGAGGTAAAGTAGTGATGTCATTTTTCACACTTGCAACTACAACCAAATGCACTTTCGACTATAAATTTTTTTTCTAAAAGTTCGAACATTTTCAGAAAAAAGTACGAATATTTTTCATAAAAACTAAGAAAATTTTTCATAAAAAGTACGAAACATTTTCATAAAAAGAACGAAATTGTTTCATAAAAATTACGAAGATTTTTCATAAAAAGTACAAAACTACGAAAATTTTGGAAGAACTTTTCTTCGTAAAAAGTACGAAATATTTCGTACTTTTAATGAAAAGTTTCTTTGGTTGTAAAACAATGACAAATTTCGTACTTTTAACGAAATTTTTCGTTCTTTTTACGAAGAAAATTCTTTCGGTGTAGACAATACGGGATACTAGAATTCGGTGCTTAAGAACTTTTATAAGTAACTAGCTGAACACGGCCCGTTACACTGCGTCTTTCTGATTTATTTTAAGCTGAAAGTACATTGAGTGAGTACATTATTAAGAAAATACGAAATTGGAGGTAATGTATTAAAATCTGTGAAAATCGAGCAATATAACATATTTTTGTAAAAGTTATATGTAACTCTAAATAAGATCGGCTAATACATCAACATTTTAAATTTGAATACCATTGATTGATAAATAAGATTATTTGGGCCAAATTTGGGAATATCGGGCAATACATATATGTGGTAGCTATATCTAAATCTAAAACGATTTCGATGATATTTTGCAAGTTTAAAGTTTGATTCATAGTAATACTAATTTGGGCGCAGCTTTGAGCAAGATCGGTTAATAATAAAAGTATTATAGCCAAATTTTGGGAAAAAATCGAGCGATACATATATAAAGGCAGGCTATATTCTGAATCTGAACCGATTTGGATTGTAATTTTGCAAGTTTGGTTGATATTACATGAGATTACCTTGTGCTGAAATTGAGTAAGATCGGATAATAAATGGGGCCGCTATGGTTAACAATAAGGTTATTAGGAGGAAATTTTTGAAAATCGGGAGCTATAACCATAAGCGTAAAAAGGCCTCTGGGCGAGGGCTTGCCACCGCCACAAAAATGTAGCCCCCTAGAATGGAAAACCTAATGTTTAAGCATTAGTCCACTGCAATATTGTTATTGTGTATAGTATAGCGGGAGCTATAGCCCCATCTGGCTAAAATTGTTCTAAGATAACGACGATGGCTCCAGCAATAAACTCCTATTACCAGGTATGAGTAAAGTGATGCTGCGCCAATTGGTAACAACTTCGCTCGTATATATATCAGTAGTAAACTTTTACTCGGATGAACAGTTGGAGGAAAGTACTTCGCGTGCAGCATACCAGCAGTCCGAAAAATAAGTACTTCTTCGCAAGCATACGCAGCCTCTCCAAAAAATAATATCTTTAAATATAAGATGAACGCCAAAAAGTGCGCAACTCAACAGCCGTGTTGTTTTGCTAATTCAACACATCTAATTGCACGCTCCCCAACGACATGGAATGCTATTCAAATGATGTTATTTTGTAAACATTAAATTAAGCAACAATACAACTTTAGAAAACAAAAGGTATATTTTATTGACCAATTTTTTTTCTGAAATGTAATTTGGCCTATAAAACTTATCGCTACTATTAACGGTGGCCCAACTGTAGAGCCGGAACCTCGGAACCTCAAGATATTATTTTGATTACCGTATTTAATAAGAAGAATCACTTTTTACCTACAGCAGGTAAGTTAATTATTTTTTAAACCCCAAGGTTACTGCAAGTAGTAACTTTTTGATTTACCGTATTAACTGAAAGATGCACTATGCTATACCCAGTTTTTGCTGGGGCTATGATCAAATCTGTACGCATATTTGGGATGAAAATTTGCCAAGATGTTAGTTTACCCAGCAAAAAAAGCGGGTCGCCCAAAAAAGTAGTGAAAATTTTCTTTTTGGATCCGGAAAATTGGCGCAGAAGCGATGGATTTAACATGGGCTTGCCAAAGGACGGATGTCCACCATTTTAACCGCCGTTGCACTGAATTTGCATCACTTCTTAAGGTGTGATGCGAATCAGTGTTTTGGATGTGAATTAAGAAATTTTTGTGATATTTTCAGCAAATAAATAAATTTTTAAGATTTAGTGTTGCTTCTTATGCTTGTTTGGAAGCGTTTTTGACATCAAGATAGATTTTCAAAAATCGCAATTTTTTCTAGAAGGATTTGGAATTTTTTTTCGGCAAAATTAAATAGACTTTTACCATTTTATTAATCTCTTTATTCTATTTTAACCTATTTGAAACAAAAAATAAAATAAATTTTCTCATTAAAAATATGAAAACAGTGAGTTATAAAAAATTGACTCAAATAAACTTCCTGTGCATCTAAAATAAAAAACTTCTTTGGGAGGACATTTTTGGAAGTGCTTCTTAAAGTTGTACCTTTAGAAGAACTTCCAAATTTTTTGGCAGGTGTACTGGGTTACTGTTGTGCTAAATTTTGAGAAAGAATTTTTAATTTTCTGTAAAAATAATAAATATAAATTGTTTTATTTTATATAAGTTATCTTATATTACAGTTCAATATTGAATTAGTATTCAAATACATTTCTAAAACGTCTCTGAGCTTCTGCAAAATGAAGTCTTCCTGGTCTCCCTGTATCGGAGAACAGGAGTAACATTTGAAATACCTGCCATATCATAATAGCCTTGGACCAACCAACATACTCCGCATGTATGTAGAAGAAAGTGTTACAATATGATGATATGTATGATTCTGGCTTCCAAAATTAACCACAAATACCCATCATTATGGGTTTCACATCGTAATGGAAATGCTCCCCTAATAAAAATGGAAGCAAAAGGCTAAAAAATCCTGTAATTGCTTGCATTACTATAATAAGGATCATCGAAGAATTCATGTCACTTAAAATTAGAATGCTTCCCACGGTACGAAATAGAGAAGCTACACCAATAAGCAAACCACCAACAATAATTGCTGAGAAAATTGAGGGAAATTTACGGCCAATATTATCCACCAGACAAATTGCTATAATCGTCCCCCACACTCGAAGCACAACCCGCCACCTGAAAGGTGCCGCACCGTATTCCACTGAATATGCTACTATAATTGGAGGCCAGCATTTAAGGTCAACAGAGTAACTGAAAGCCAAACATCATGCTGCGAAAGAAAATCATTGTTCACTTAAAGGCACTAGACGGCCTCCTTGAAACTCTGTTGGCATTGTTTAGAGCAATCCCTGTTCAACGGACATAGGCTCTTTGTTCTTCAAATTGTAACTGACTCCTCTGGTAATACCTTTGGGCTGTCGTAATTCGCCCAAAATATCCAATGCTAATGTTGCCTCATCTTCCTTACGGATGTGATCAATTGGGTGATTCTACAAAAATATTAAATAATTATGCCAGCTATTATGGCAACACAATATCGATAATGCCGTGGACAGCGATTCACTGGGAAAGTTGAATGTATAACTCCATAAGTGAGCATAGATTCATTTGATCATTATGCGCAAATGTGATGGCATATTGTTTCCATGGCACAAGCAAACACGCACGGGGAAACTTTTTGGAAAAAAAAAGTTTGCGGCAAATTTCTGCCGGCATTCATTAGGAAGGGAACTGTGGCCAAACCTATGGCAAAGTCATTAAAATATCGACCCGTTTAGCAAGGTGGCATAATATCCGGAAACCAACTAGTGAATAGGATACCTCTATCAGATATGAGTAGATGTTGAAAGCCCTAAAAAGATATGAGGAAATTTCTGTGTTATGATTGTATTATTCCAATGCCAATATAACTCGTTCATACAAACCATTATGAATTTTTTTGCTATAAAGTTTACCAAAGGTGCGGTCAGAATTGTTCCAATAATCACCTCCAAATGAACCAAAAGAGTAGCAAAAATGAAAAGGTTGAGCCCTGTTACAAGACTTGTATTGGTACCTAACCCAAACCAAGGGCCATCATTCATGCCAGCTGACCAGGAAAATAATTGCGAACCTAAATTGGCAATTGCTTAGTAACCGGAAAAAAATTATTTCATATTAAGGACAAGTTTTTATACCCTCCATCACACACTATAAAAAGACTGTTTTTCATATGCTTCGGTGTAAAAATTATGTTTGGAACTCAAATTGTTAGCACATTATTCTTAAAATTTTGTTAAATTTTATATCGGTAGGAAATTTTGAGAAAAAGTTCTGTCTATAGGCAATTTTTTGTTCATACTTTTTTGTCACACGAATAGTAAAAAAAATAGCGTTTCCAAACTCATGAATCGGCCTGGTAAACAAATGAAACGGAAATCGTTGACTGAAAAGATCAAAAACGGAAAGTGTTTCACGGTTTCGTCCACTCGCGTTCCACGATTTCAATGAAACGGCTTTCCGGTTTTCTTTGGGCCATGAAAACGTCTTAAAATAATGTTAAACGGTCTGATGAAAATCTCCGTCGGTGGTACAGATGTGCCAGGTTCGACGTCATGGTGATTTTTATACCCTCCACCCGAAAGGATGCGGAGTATATTAACTTTGTCATTCCGTTGTAACATATCGAAATATTACTCCTAAGACCCCATAAAGTATCATATATTCCTGGGTCGTGGTGAAAAAGCTCTATCTATCTAAATAATCTAAGCCATGTCCGTCCGTAACGTCTGTTGAAAATCACTGCTAAACTTCCGAACGAAACAAGCTAATCGACCTTGAAACTTGGCACAAGTTAGTTGCTATTGATGTAGTCAGATGGCCCGTATAGCCCCCTTTATAAACCGAGGACGCTCAGATTGGCTATGCGGAGCCTGCTTGGAGACAAAATGCAATCCGATCGGTTGAAATTTGGTACATGGTGTTAGTATATGGTCTCTCCAATTTCAATCCGATCCGGCTGAAATTTGGTACATGGTTGTTTAATGATATTTTATATTACTGGTTCACATCGGTACATAAATTAATAAGTAGGCCCTCCTAAATAATACCGATTCCCAAGATTTGACCTCCGGAAGGCCTCATCGGATGAGGCAAACTTCATCCGATGCGGTTGAAATTTGGTACGTGGTTTTTAGTATATGGTCCTCTGACCAACCATGCAGGCGATTGGTCATATCGTGGTCCCATAATTAATATGTAGCCCACATATAAAACCGATTAACCAGATTTGACCTTCGGAGCCCTTGAAGAGCAAAATTCAACCCGAATCCGTTTGAGAATTTGGTAGGCGTGGTCCTCTAAACAACTATGCAAAAATTTGTTCCTATACCGGTCTTTATTATATATGTATAAGCCCAATTTTAAACCGAATCCCCAGATTGAACGCTCCGGAGCTCCTAGATGAGCAAAAATTCATCGACCCGGTTGAAATTTGGTAGCGGTGGGTGGAAATTTGTACATTGCGCTGTATATGGCCACTAACAAACCAGTGCAAAAAGTGGTCCATATCGGTCTATTAGTTATATATCAGCCGATCCCCAAAAATAATTTATACCAAAATTTTAATTAATATAGAAAATTTTGTAAGATTTTTTCTATTAGAAAATTTGTCGAAAATTTATTTCTATAAAAAATTTTGTCAAAATTTTATTTCTATAAAAAATGTTGTCAAAATTTTATTTCTATAAAAAATTTTGTCAAAATTTTATTTCTATAAAAAAATTTTGTCAAAATTTTATTACTATACAAAATTGTGTCAAGTTTTTATTTCTATAGAAAATTTTGTCAAATTTTATTGTTATAGAAAATTCTGTCAAACTGAATTATTTACGTATTTAATGCGCCTTTTTATACCTCCACCAATGGGATGGAGGGTATATTAACCTTTGTCATTCCGTTTGTAACACATCGAAATATTACTCTAAGACGCCATATAAGTAATATATGTTATCCGGGTCGTGGTGAAAATTCTGAGCTCGATCTAATCAAGCATATCCGTCCGTGCCGCACCGTCTGTTGAAAATCACGCTAACTTTTCCGAAACGAAACAAGCTTATCAATTGAAAACTTTGGCACATGTAGTTGTTATTGATGTAAGGTCGTGATAGTATTGCAAAATGAGGGCCAATATCGGACCACTTTTTTACATATAGCACATATAAAACCGATCCCAGATTTGACCTACGGAGCCCCTTGGAAGAGCAAAATTCCATGACCGTTCCGGTTTGAAAATTTGGTAGTGGTGTTAAATATATGGTATCTAACAACGCATGCAAAAATTGGTCCATACCGGTCTTAATTATATATAAGCCCGCATTTAAACCGATCCCACAGATTTGATCCGTCCGGAGCTTGCTTGGATGAGGCCAAAATTCAATACCGACCCCTTTGAAAATTTGGTACGTGGAAAAATTTGGTAGCATTGCCACTAGTATATTGGCCGCTAACAACCGATGCCAAAATTCGTCCATATCGGTCTATACGTTCTATATAGCCGATCCCCAAAAAAAAATAATCCTACCAAAATTTTTATTTCTAATAGAAAATTTTGTCAAAATTTTATGCTAACAGATAATTTTTGTCAAAATTTTTATTCTTTTATCTTTTGTTAATATATACCGCGGTATGAATAACTTACAAATTGAGAACACGGTGTTAAGAAGTTTTAGCGATACGCTTTGGTCATCGTGCAAGTGGTTACCGCAACCCAAGTAATTCGAATTGTGGAATGACAGTCTTTTAGTTAAAAGTTTCTGTGCATATCCATGGTGTAGGGGGGTACATCAGGGTTGGCCTGTCACAAACTGTGACATTTGCGAAAATACATTTGCGAACGGTATAATAGCGTATGTCGCAAAGTCGGAAACCGTTCTGTAGAAAACCAAATTTTTGAATAAGAAGAAATTCCTGAAACATTTTTTTAATTTAGTTTAACTTCACAGCGAATGAGTTTTCTGCAGAAAATTTGTGAAAGTTTTCGCCATGGTCAATCCTATTGTTCTTAGGTGGTATCCGAAATTCCCGTTGGTGAAGTGTGCAAAATACCCTTGGGGTTGTATTGGACAGGAGACTGAACTTAAAGCTAAAGAAGGACGAAGAAAATTATTTTACCAATTCCTGCTCATAGAACTAAATAAATATGCATCCTTGGAAGCAATTTATAAAGATCTCTAAAGGAATTTAAGAATTTAAATAATAACTTTGATTTAGATTTTTCTATTTCCCTACAGTAATTTTTAATTCTATTTTTAGAAGCTTTAATATTATTTTTTAGAATTGCTAGTCTGTAATGGAGGAATAGACTGAATAAATAATAAATAAAATCCACGGTTACCCTGTACTCGTGCAAAAGGCAAATAGGGAAAATGTGGGGTACTAAAAACCGAAATTGTGGAAACATTCCTTAAGAATTGAAAACTTTCTTCGCACATACCATCGCGCTCCCTAGTGACGCCGAACTAAGTATTATTCAGTTTGCGACTTTTGTTACTTTTTTCTAGCATTTACGACGCGTGATGTGAGCCGTCTACGGACGTTTACAACTTTGGACAATCGCAAACTCTAAACAAAGTTTGATACAGACGCATGCTCTGGGGTACATAAGAATTCCGGCCTGGCCGAAACTTTACGGCCGTATCATGTTATACTTGTTTTTTTTTTTTGTAATTCGTACCAATTACGTTTTCAAGGATCATGAACGCTGGTTGTTATTTTGGACAATGAATCGTGTCAATTTTATCGTTGTCAGATTGAACACAGCCATGATCAATCTATCTGACACACATCATGATTTTTTTCTATGGGTCATTAGATAGTTTTGTCAACTTGTCTGTCCTATAATAAATTTGAAAAAATTAGTTTTGTCTATGAGCGAAATTTTGTTAAAATTTTTAATCTTCGGAGAATTTTTAAAAAAATTGTCAATGTGAGAAATTTTGTAAAAATTTTGTAGCACCCTCAAAAACAGAAAACTAACTTCTGTAACATACACCCCAAACACATTTTGCATAAAGCATATATAATTTGCAGTGATTGGTAACAAACAAATATTGTTTGTATTATTCAAACATTATTATGTTTCACACTTTAGGCAATACACTGGTAGAAAATGTAATAGGTCTTTTGTGTATATACAGTATTTTAGGGCGCTATTGGTGTACATCCATTCTTTTACTTCGCCGCTTACTCTCTAGTCTCTTCCTTTGCAAAAACACATATTTGTAAATTAAATATATATTGCAATCCAAGCATAATATATTTAACAAAAATTTTTATGTCCCAAACATCAACATTTCTAAACGTATTAACATATATGTCCCAAACATGTTATGCTAGTTTATGAAACATGTATAGTGCTTGCACTTAAAAAATTGTGTTAAAAAAATTAGAGTTCCAGAACTATAAAATTTACACCAACAATGAAAAACAGTCTTTTTCGTCCGTGTGGATCTATAGCAAAAATTTTCGGTCCTATACGGATTTTTGTCAACATTTTCAGTCTATAAGAAATTTTGTGAAACTTGTTGGTCTTTAAGACGAACTATGAATTTAGTTTTAGCTCTTATTTAAATGTTGGCACATGGGCTTGTCGTAAATTTTGTTACACCAATTTTTACACTATCGAAGATATGTTGACACCAAAACTTTATAATTGAAATCCAATGTAGTAGGTATTTATAAGACTTGCGGCCGGGCATTGTTCAAGAATTTAGTTTGTGGTTTTTAATCACCTGCTACTGTTGATATCGTCTGTGGTTTACTCGGTTTTTCTACACCTGCTGCGATATATATCACATTTGGAGAATTAGGATCTGATGACTGTGACATTTTAAATATATTTCTCCATTAAATTTCTATGATATGTAATTAAGGACTTTTATCTGGTTAACGTATGTTTTTAGAAACAGGGGAATATTTTATTATATTTTTATTTCGATCGTACGATATTTTCGTTCTCTTTTTTGATGATTCTATCGCGGCCAGTGTTATTGAAATACTGAAATATCTAATTTAATTATAATACTAAAATATATATACAAAGGGTTTAAATTTATGTTTTTTCAATATCCAACTGGAAAATAATTAACCAACAATCGACCGTTATGATGTACAATGATAACAATAAAATGCGTTTAGGGAGGCAATTACGAGGATCGATAAAAAAATATAAAAATATACATAAAGTTCAATTTGTTTCAATTTCTTAAATCGCTTCTCCAGAATAATTAATATAAAATATTTCGGTGAAATCGTATCAAATAATGGGGTCACTTTTCAGCTTCAACAGACTAGCCACTACTTTTTTCAATCTTTGTAAGGACATACGGATACAGTGACGAAAGAACTACTCGTCTTTTGAGTCGATCGAAATAAAGGGAGCAAGGTGCGGGCTATATGGTGGGTAGGGACAGGATTCACGAGTACCGTTTGAGTGTTTTCAAATAAGTTTTTACAGCTGTTCGCAAGTTAAAAAGCGGCTATCAACGTTTCTGGGCTTCAATTTAATAAGGAAGGCTTTTAGTAAAACACAACCCCTTAGCATCAAACAAAAATGGGCACAAAATAAAAAGAAAACTTATTTGAAACTATTCAAGAGGCTTTGCAGCATATGCTGAATTTTAACTGTAATAATTTTGTCTTGCTTAGTTTCTCTCGCTTTGTTGTGTCGTTACGTGATTGAGATTTAATCAGCTGGAAAAAAATGGGCGATTAAGGGTTATAAAAGGCGGCTGATCAACGTTTCTGGGCTTTCAACTCGTACGTGTACCCAATGTATTTTTTGCTTTTGAATCAATTTCAATAAGTTCATTGATGGCAATGGGTTGTGAACTCTTTGAAAACGAGTTGGATTCGAAATTGATTTGTGTCTGCCGCGGTTAGTTTCATATTAAAATATTACTTTCAATAATAGAAGCTTGCAATTATAACATTCAATATTTCCAAAACTCTTGAATACATATGAAAATGTCTAAGGATGTGAAAAAACCAAATTGCCACACGGATCTTCTCTGATTGATCTACTTAACGAATTTCCCTCGTTGAAGTTTTTAACAATATATGG
>PGFW01008953.1:38780-57094 GCA_003123925.1 Haematobia irritans | reverse complement strand
GTACTTCAAATTTTCTGTAGAAATAAAATTTTGACAAAATTTCTATAAGAAATAAAATTTTAACAAAATTTTGTATAGAAATAAAATTTTGACAAAATATTCTATAGAAATAAAATTATGACAAAATTTTCTATAGAAATAAAATTTTGACAAAGATTTCTATAGAAATAAAATTTTGACAAAATTTTCTACAATAATAAAACTTTAACCAAATTTTCTATAAAAATAAAATATTGACAAAGTTTTCTATAAAAATAAATTTTTGACAACATTTTCTAAAGAAAAATAAAATTTTGACAAAATTTTCAATAGAAATAAAATTTTGAAAAAATTTTCTATGGAAATAAAATTTTGAAAAAAATTTCTATAGAAATAAAATTTTGACAAATTTTCTAAACTTCTTAGTTGGAGAAGAGGATTTTGCAAAATCTACCAAAACCTCATGAATTTCACAAATCTGCTAAACAATAAAAAAATCTATCATATTCGGTAGAAATCTACCAACAGTGGCAACCGTGATCCTAAACCGTTAGACGTTTGCACCTGGGGCTTTTAAAAGAGAAAGTTAACACGAATATTCAAATTTTTAAAGATGGAGTTTATACAAATTTATATCAAAATTTTATTTCTAGTTTATGGCAAAATTATAATCTGTATCACATCTTGTAACTAGCACTGTTATGTATAAGATATAAATGTTGTTGTGCTGTTCTTTCAAATAAATAAAATAAATAAAGTAAAAAAAAAATAAATATACATAAATAGCCTCAACAAATATTCACCCTCCGCGGAAATATTTACATTCCAATAAAAGGTATTTTCATTTTCTAAATTGCTTGAAAAAATATAAAAATTATAAAAAATATTAGAACAAAATAAAAATTATTCAAAATTTATAATTATTATTATAAGAAAACTTTAATATGCCGTATAATAATTTTCCAAGTGTATAAATATACATAAATAAATTAATGTATGTGCAATTGCATGTAAATAATTTGTCTATATGCTAATATCTAATAACAACACGACTAATAAGTTAGAAGTCAAGTCAAGAGTGTTGAAAGAATTACACAAACAAAAGCAAAAACGCACTCGCACAAACCAAAAATATTCATGAACATAAACCACATACTGTAATTCAACAACATTACACCCAGTATCCAATGGATTTAGCCCAGCTAAACAAGCCTTCGATTTGACTTAAAACGACGGGAGAAGAAGCAAAAACACAAAAAAACAGGCAAACGCCAACAACACCAATAAGAATAAGCGGTAGTACCATTTGTTACAAATTCTACAATTAGTTTTTGAGAACACTACCTATTTTGTTTAGACATAAACAAGTTGTAAAGAAAATAAATAACAAACAAAAACAAATCGATAAGACTTCTTCATAACTCAAAAATGCACACTACCCACTATCAAGCAAAGAACACCTACCTAAACTGACACGAAAACATCCGCTATCAAAATTCATAGACGCCATTGAAATTCTACATATAGACGCAACATAATCCAGTTGATCTCTTCTCAATCATTGCTGTACTAGGATAGTATCTATTCGTTATTCTGTTTCCACTAACAAAAACACTACTTAATTCTTATATGAATGTAGGTAAAAGTGCGAATCTATGAATAATTGTTAATAATTCAAAATACTATTAACGGGTACGGCGGAGATACCATAAGATCTGATTTGCAAGAACTATATTAATACATTCCCTTCAGTCTATGCCTCATATAAAAGATTTTAAATTCTTAATCATTATGCGTTCCAACAATCAAATGTCTCATATTCTAAGAAAATTTGCTAATTTTACTTAACTAGACTCGTAAATATTATTACGCAATTCCATCAGCCTTTGCAAGCAAAAACATAAAATTATTCAGATAATATCCTCTCAGAGTTCTTAAGCATGCCACGAAATGAGCCAACATTATGACTTCTCTCAAATGGTTTAATTTCAGGTTATGCGATAATTCGTACAAAAATTCTTGTTCCTAATTAAATCCCATTTGAAAATGACCCAGTGTAAAAATTGCAATAATTTATAAGAATTTATCAGTCAAAATTAGCTAATAGTTGTATATAAAAAGGTGGGAAAAATATAGCTAAAATGAAATTTTATTAAATTTCCGTCCATAATTTAATTAAAATTATTTAATCAAAATTACTTATTTTAAACGAGAGTACGGCGTAGGATTACCAAAGGATATCTTGATGTTGCTATAAGAATCATTAATAAATTTTGGATACAGTATAACCCCTTTTCAAGTCCATTATGGCCAATTATCTATAAAAAACGAAAATAAATTTTTGAATTACATAAATGCGGTCCAAATCAAAATTCACAAAATTTTGTCTAAATTTTTATGTACTATAAAAATTTTGTCAAATTTTTATGGTTTAAATGAAACTGCCTGAATTTATTCTGATAATTGGTTGATAGTTTTGCTGCAAGTAGAGGGTGCTGATGAGGAATGTGGTAATTCCGAAACGTGCGTCCATCCAACCATCTTGCAGTCTATAGGGCTTTGCCCAAATAAATTTGACAAACATTATTTTCCTCTGTTGGTTAAACAATACTTGTAGTTTAGTCAATGTATGATTTTAGGCTCAAATAAAAAAAAAACAACAACAACAAAGCTTAAAGAACAAAACCAACAATAACAAAACAAAACGAATGAAAATTTTATTTCTATATAAAATTTTGTCAAAATTTTATTTCTATGGAAAATTTTGTAAAAATTTTATTTCTACCGAAAATTTTGCCAAAATTTTATTTCTACCGAAAATTTAACTAAAATTTAATTTCTGTTAGAAAATTTTTGTTAAAAAATTTTTTCTATATAAAATTTTTGAAAAAAATTTATATTCTATAAAAATTTTGCCAACATTTTAATTTCTATGGAAAATGTTGTAAACATTTTATTTGTATTAGGATAATTTTGTCAAAATGCTATTACTATAGAAAAATTTTTCAAAATTTTATTTATATCGGAATATTTTGTCAAAAATTTAATTTCTACAGATAATTTTGTCAAAATTTTATTTCTCTATAAGAAAAATTTGTCAAAATTTTATATTTCTATACGAAAATTTGTCAAATTTATTTCTGTAGAAAATTTGTCAAAATTTTTTTCTATACAAATTTTGTAAAAATTTATATCTACTATAATTTTGCCAATATTTTAATTTCTATGGAAAATATTTGTAAAAATTTTATTTCTATGGAAAATGTTGTAAAAATTTTATTTCTATAGAAAATTTTGTCGAAAATTTTATTACTATAGAAAATTTTGTCAAAATTTTATTTGTATAGAAAATTTTGTCAAAATTTTATTTCAATAGAAAATTTTGTCAAAATTTTATTTGTATAGAAAATTTTGTCAAAATTTTATTCCTATAGAAAATTTTGTCAAAATTGTCTTTGTATAAAAAATTTTGTAAAAATTTTTATCTTTTTGCTACAAGTAGAGGGTGCTGATGAGGAATGTGGTAATTCCGAAACGTGCGTCCATCACAACCATCTTCAGTTCTATAGGGCTTTGCCCAAATAAATTTGACAAACATTCTTTTCTCTGTTTTGGTTTAAACAATACTTTGTAGTTTAGTCAATGTATGGGTTTTAGGCTCAAATAAAAAAAAAACAACAATCAAAGCTTAAAGAACAAAACCAACAATAACAAAACAAAACGAATGAAAATTTTATTTCTATGGAAAATTTTGTCAAAATTTTATTTCTATGGAAAATTTTGTAAAATTTTATTTCTACCGAAAATTTTGCCAAAATTTTATTTCTACCGAAAATTTAACTAAAATTTTATATCTATAATAATTTTGCCAAAATTTTATTTCTATGGAAAATGTTGTAAAAATTTTATTTCTATGGAAAATGTTGTAAAATTTTTTTTTGTATAGATAATTTTGTCAAAATGTTATTACTATAGAAAATATTTTTTCAAAATATTATTTATATGGGAAATTTGTCAAATTTAATTTCTACAGATAATTTTTTCAACATTTTATTTTCTATACGAAATTTAGTCAAAATTTTTATTATTCTAAGAAATTTTGTCAAAATTTTTTATTTCTATAGAAAATTTTGTCAAAATTTTATTTCTATAGAAAAATTTTTCAAAATTTTATTTCTATAGAAAATTTTGTTCAAATTTTTTTTTCTATACAAAATTTTTTGTAAAAATTTTGCCAAAATTTTTATTTTCTTATGGAAAATGTTATGTAAAAAATTTTATTTCTACCGAAAATTTTGTGAAAATTTTATTTTATTAGAAATTTTGTCAAATTTTTATTTGTATAGATAATTTTGTCAAAATTTTATTTTCAATAGAAAATTTTGTCAAAATTTTTATTTATAGAATATTTTGTCAAATTTAATTTCTACAGATAATTTTTGTCAAAATTTAATTTCTAAATTCTACAGAATAGAAAATTTTGTCAAAATTTATTTTTCTATAGAAAATTTTGTCAAAATTTTATTTCTGTAGAAAAATTTTGTCAAAATTTTTTTTCTATACAAAATTTTGTAAAATTTTGCAAAATTTTGTTTCTATGGAAAATGTTGTCTAAAAATTTATTTCTATGGAAAAAATGTTGTAAAAATTTTATTTCTACGAAAAATTTTTTGTGAAAATTTATATTTCTATAGAAAATTTTTGTCAAAATTTTATTTCTCTGAGATCTTTGTCAATATTTTACTTCTGAAGAAAATTTTGTCAAAATTTTATTTATATAGAAAATTTTGTCAAAATTTTATTTCTATAGAAAATTTTGTCAAAAATTTTATTTTTACCGAAAATTTTGCACATAATTTTATTTCTATAGAAAATTTGTCATAATGTTATTTCTATAGCAAAATTTGTCAAAATTTTATTTCTATGGAAATCTTTGTCAAAAATTTTATTTATCTATAGAAAAATTCGGCCTCACGACTATAGTTTTGTCAGTTTGGGGATTGATTTATATGGCGGCTAATACTTAATACGGATGGACGGACATGATTAGATCACTTCAGAATTTCGACACAATCCAGAATTTATACATATCCTTAATGGGGACTGAAACTGAATACTGAATTTCGATGCATTACCTACCCAGCAAAAAAAGCGTCGCCAAAAAAGTACTTAAAATGTTCTTTTTGGATCCGGAAGTGGTGCAAACTTGACGCAGAAGCGATGAGTTTAACATGGGCGTGTCATAGGACGCAAGTCCTCCATTTCAACAGCCGCTGCACTGAATTTGCATCACTTCTTTAGGTGTGATCCGAATTCAATGTTTTGGATGTAAATTAAAAATTTGTGTGATATTTTGTCAAATAAATAATTTTTATAAATTTTTTTATAATTTTTAATGGATTCTAATGCTTGTCGGAAACGTTTGACGTCAAATATTTTCAAAATTCACAATTTTTTCAGATTGGATTTAGCATTTTTTTCGACAAAATTTAAATGATTTGTACCATTTTATGTGTTCTTTATCTGTTTTTTAACCAATTTGAAACAAAAAAAATTGAAATTACGATTTAAAATATGAAAAAAACAAGTTATAAAAAATTGAATTAAAAGAACTTCCTGGGTAAGTTAAAATAGAGACATCATTGGGAGTGCATCTTCTGGAAGTGCTTTTAAAGTTTGCCTTCTGGAAGAACTTCCAAATTTTTTTGCTGGGTAGTCTATGGTGGAGGGTATAATAAAAATTAAATAGATCTCCACGAAATTTTCACTACGTACATTGTAAAAAATTTCATAATTAATCGTAATTTATACTAAAGGGGTAAACACAATCGGTATATAATTACCATTAATCAAATCGTTTAAATGTAACAAAAATAACAGAATCAAACAGTGTTGTCAGTATTTTAAAGGCTCTTGTTTTGAAGCATCCATCCCCAAAAATCGCCATCCCCAAATTTTCTAGGCTTTTGTCCCACTATTTTGATGCTGTTTTTTGGGTACGAAAAAATCCCCATTTTAAATTGAAATTCCTCACAACAATTCCCGAATATTATTCAGGGTGGAAAAATGTTTCTAAAGACACCTATTGACGTTACTGAGACAAGGAAATATAAATATTTTCTGTGACGCTGACGCATGGGACATTCAGCAACATGGAGGGCTCAGAACCAATTCGCACTCAAGACTGTAAGGTCAACAAGAATGTTTCTCAAAAGACGGGTTGGCCTCACTTCATTTTCTACCGCAATCAATGCCACTAATAAATCTTTCGGATCGGCAATTTACGTGCTGTTGCCACTTAGAACTCAAAATAGCAATATACCAAAATTTGTGGTGAGAAAAATGCTTAGCCAAAAAAACTACCAAAAAATTTTTTTTTTTTTCAAGATATGTTTCCATTATGAAATAATTTTCATTTTCAAAAATTTATTATGATTTCTATGGGAAAATGTTGTTCAAAACGTAATATAATTCATATAGAAAATTTTTGTCAAAATCTTTATTTACTATTAGAAAAATTGTCAAAAATTTTATTTTCATGAAAAAATTTAGTCAAAATTTTAATATCTATAGAAAATTTTTGTTCAAAATTTTATATTTGATGAAATTAATTTAGTCAAAATTTTATTCAATAGAAAATTCTGTCCAAAATTTTATTTCAATAGGAAAAACTTTGTTCAAAAATTTTATTTCAATATAAAAAATTTAGTCAAAATTTAGTTCTATAGAAAATTTTGAATCAAAATATTATTTCAATAAAAATATGTTGTGTCAAAATTTTGTATTCTATAGAAAATTTTTAGCAAAAATTTATTTCTATAGAAAATTTATGTCAAAATTTTATTTCTATAGAAAATTTTAGCAACATGTATTTCTTATTAGAAAATAATTGTGCAAAAATTTCTATTTCTATAAAAAATTTTGACAAAATTTTATTCTATAGGAAATTTTATTCTTCCATCAGAAAATTTTATCAATTTTTTTCTATAGAAAATTTTTGTAAGAACATATTTTTCTTCTCTCTCATACAAATTGTGACATGTATTCTTTCTATATGAAGCTTGTGAAAAAATGTTCTTTCTATAGAAACTTTTTTTGTCAGAATTTTATTATCTATTTGAAATTTATATAATAGAATAATATATAATTGGCAAATTAATTATTTATTTTCCTTTGCATAGAAAATTTTTATACTCTAATAAAAAAATTAATTTGTCAATTTTATTTTTATAAAAAAATGTGTAATATTTTATTATCTATAAACATTTTTTGTCAAAACTTGTAAATATATCTAATAGAAAATTTAGTAAAAATATTTTTCATTGTAACTATTGCATTTTAGATTTCTGAAAGTCATTTATCATAGAATATTTTGTCAAAATTATTCTATAGAAAAATTTTTTCAAAATGTTTATGTTTTATAGAACATTTATTGCTCAAAATTTAATATCAATGAAAAATTAGGTTAAAATTTTACTTCAATAGAAAAACGTTATGTCAAAATTTTATTTCTATTAAAAAATTCTTATCAAAATTTTATGTTCTATTAGAAATTTTTCAAAACATGATTAATTTCCATGAAAAAAATTTAGCTATGAAAAGGTTTTATTTTCAATAGAAAAAATTTGTCAAATTTTATTTTTATAGAAAACTTTTTGCAAAATTTTTAAAAATTTCGGACAAAAAATTTTCAAAACTTTTATTATCAAGTTAGGGGGGGAAATATACTTTTTTGTTCAAAATTTTTATTTCTAGACAATTTTATCAAAATTTTTATTTGTATACATTTTTTAAAAATAATTTAGAAATTTCTGTCAAAATTTGTCACTTTTCTTATTAGTAGAAAGTGTTTAGCAAAAATTTATTTCTATAGAAAATTTTGCATACATGTTGTTATTTTCTCTTTAAAAATTTTTGACAAAATTTTTATTCTAATTTCTATATATTTTTATTAGACATTTTTGTCCTCTAAACTTATAAATTGTTCAAATTAGTAAATTGTATTCATAAAAACTTGAGTCAAAATTTTATTTCATGAATTCGTCTTATTCATAGGCAAACTGTTGTCATAAATTTTTTAATTCTATGAATTTTGTAAAATTATTTTTTTCAAAATTTCATTTTCTCATAGAATACATTTTACAAAATTTAATTCATGAAAAAATTTTAGTGAAAATCTTGTATTCAATAGAAAAAATTTGTCAAAATTTATCATTTCTTTCGAAAATTTTGTCAAAATTTTATTTCTATAGAAAATTTTGAAATTATTAGAAAAATTTTACAAAAAAAATTGTCAAAAAATTTATTTGAATAGAAAATTTTGTTAAAATTTTTTTTCTAGAAAATTTTTCAAAATTTTATTTGTATACGATTTGCTTACAAATTTTTAGAAATTTGGTCAAAACTGTATTCTATTAGAAAATTTTTTTCAACTTTTATTTTTATAGAAAATTTTGTCAAAATTTTTATTTCTTATAGAAAATTTGTCAAATTTCATTTCTATAGAAAAGTTTAGCAAAAATTTATTTTCTATTAGAATTTTGTCAAAATTTTATTATCTATAGAAAATTTGGCAAAATTATTTCTTTAAAAATTTTGACAAAATTTTCTATAGAAACATAAAAATTTTCGACAAATTTCTATAGAAATAAATTTTTGCCTAAAAACTTACTATAGAAATTGAAATTTTGACAAATTTTCTATAGAAATAAAATTTTGACAAAATTTTTCTATAAAATTAAAAAGTTTTGAAAAAATTTTCTATAGAGATCAATTTTGACCAATTTTCTAAAAATTTGTAACAAATGTATACAAATAAAAATTTTGGATAAATTCTTTCTTAGAAAAATAAAAATTTTTAACAAAATTTTCTATTCAAAATAAATTTTTGACAATTTTTTGTCAAAAATTTTCTAAAATTGCAAAAATTTTCCTATAAGAAATAAAAATTTTGACAAAATTTTTCGAAAGAAAATAAATTTTATGAGCAAATTTTTCTATGAAATAAAATTTTCACTAAATTTTTTCATGGAAACTTAAATTTTTGAAAATTTTCTATTGAAACTGAAATCTTTTGAAAAAATTAAAATTTTGACAAAATTTCCTATAGAAATTAAATTTTGACACAGTTTTCTATTGAACGTAAAAATTTTTTGACCTAAATTCTTGTCATTTATATTAAATTTTGACAAAATGTTCTATTAAACAATATATAGAAAAGAAATAAAAATTTTTGTCAAAATTTTTTAAAGAAATACAACTTTGCCAAAATTTTCTATAGAAATAAATTTTTGCTAAACTTTCTTATAGAAATGCACAAAATTTTTTGACAAAATTCTAAAATTTTAAAAATGATATACAAATAACAATTTTGATTAAATTGTTTCTAGAAATAAATTTTGAAAAACTCCTTGAAATTAAAATTTTTTGAACAAATTTTTTGTCCAAATTTTCTAAAATTTTGCAAATATTTTCTTATAAAAATAAAATTTGACAAATTTTCTTATATGAAATTAAAAACTTTTCACTAAATTTTCATGTGAAATTAAATTTTGAAAAATTTCTTATAGAAATAAAATTTTTGACAAAATTTTTATAAGAAATAAAATTTTGACAAGTTTTCTATTGAAGTTAAAATTTTGACTAAAATTTTTCAATTGATATTAAATTTTGAACAAAATTTCTATCAATAAAATAACCATTGAAAAAAATTTTCTCTTATAGAAATAAAATTTTTGACAAAATATTCTATTAGAAATAACATTTTGACTAAATTTTCTATAGAAATTAAAATTTTGACAAAGTTCTATAGAAAAGAATAATATTTACAAAATTTTCTATAAAAATAAAATTTTGACAAAAATTTTTAAAAAAAATGCAATTTTTTTTGAAAGAAATAAAAATTTGCCAAAATTTTTTATAGAGAAAAAAATTTTCTACAGGAAATAAAATATTGACAAAAATTTCAAAATAGAATAAAATTCTGACAAAAAATTTCTATAGAAAGAAATTTTTTTTCAAAAGCTTTCTTAGAAAGAACATTGTTCACAAAATTTGTATAGAAAGATAAATGTTTACAAAATTTTCTATTGAAAAAAATTGATAAAATTTTCGATGCGAAATAAAATTTTCTTATAGAAATAAAAATTTTGTCAAAATTTTTTATAGAAATAAAATTTTGCCAATATTTTTCTATTAGAAATAACATGTGCTAAAATTGTTCTATAGCAAATAAAATTTGACAAAAATTTTTCTAATTAGAAATAAATTTTTGCTAAATTTTCTACTTAGAAATAAAAATTTTTGACAACATTTTTATTGAAATAAAATTTTATGACAAAATTTTTCTATTAGAATAAAATTTTTGACAATTTTTATATTGAAATAATAAATATTGACCAAAATCTTTTTCTATTGAATAAAATTTTTGACAAATTTTTTCTATTGAAATAAAATTATTGACCTAATTATTTATCCAAATAAAATTTTGACAAAATTTTTCTATAGAAATAAAATTATTGACTTAAATTTTTTCATGCGGAAATAAAATTTGACAATATTTTCTTATAGAAATAAAATTTTGACAAAATTTTCTTATAGAAATTATAATAGTTTTGACAACATTTCCATTAGGAAATAATTTTGAAAAAATTTTCTATGAGAAACATTTGAAAAAAAAAAAAATTTTTTTGGTAGTTTTTTTGGTAACATTTCTTCCCAATTTTGTAGCGTATATTGTTTTTGGTTCTAGTGGCAACCGTAATTGCGATCCGAAGATTTTTGTGGCCATTGTGCGGTAGAAATGAAGTGAGGAACCTTCTTTTTGAGACATTCTTGGTTGACTCAGTCTGAGTGCGATGGTTCTGAGTCATGTTGCTATGTCCATGGTCAGCGTCCGAAATATTATATTTGCCTGTCCAGGACGTCAATAGTGTCTTTAGGACATTTTCCCGATAATATTCGGCATTTATTTATGACCCATGAGTTTGATGAAAAACGGATGGTCAATCGAAGAGACCTCTTTGGCAAGTAAACACGATAATTTCTTTCGGTGACAAACTACTCAATTTAGAATGGCTTCTTAAGGTGAGTACTATGTTCGTGTTTTTCACCAAAACACTAAATTAAAAGTACAGTGAAGACGATTATATTTTTATAAAGTCTTGTGAAATAATAAATGGAAAAGATCTAAGGAATTGATTGTGAACCATTTTATATTTATAATTTAATTAATTTAAAAAAGTAACCGTGAAAACAAGCTGGTTGCAGCTTGAAAACTGAACATAGTACTCAGCTTTACAGGAGAAAACCAAATTTGGTGACTTTCGAAATAGCCATCTTATGTTGCTTGCAATACATATCAGCCACTCTGTAAAAATATCTCAAATTTGATTTATGAAAAATTTTTGCTTAATTTAACCAATGTCGCATTTAAATTTTGCATATGCTGATGACAATGATATACATATGTATGTAGTTAATGCTAGTCGGTTATATGAACCTATTTTAGCAATCACTTATGTATGTGTGTGTGGGTGGAATGTTAAATTTACTCACTCTCTCACTCACGCTCTGTTATAACTCATGTGTTATGCTGTTATTGTTCCAGGCCAACGAGAAACTCGTTTGATGATTATCTAAGATTGGTGTTGTTTTGATTTTTAAGCAAAGGACGTGAGTTTTGCTTTTTTTTGCTTTAGCTGTTTACTGTTCTTGATAGCTTATGTTTTTTTTGTTTTGGTTTTTGTCATTGTCCGCCTTTCAGCTGAGCTTCTTAAGAAAAATATGTTTTTGTTATATATTGAGGAAAAAGGCAGTTTGTTTGTTAAAACAAAACATAAGTGAAATGAATGAAGTGAAAACCCTACGATGTATTTTTTACTGAAGACGACCGGTCTTTTATGTAGACCATCCATTCATAAACACATATTAACTCTTAGTCCTTTGCTATTTGCGTTTCTCTTGCTTATCGACCCGCAGATATTCCTTTCTTATGGCTTAAGATTTTCAATGACAATAACAATTATTTGCTTGTTGATTTCGGTAAGTACATGCGATGTGACATGTATTAATTTAAAAGCGCCCATTGTTTTGTAATAATTTTTTTCACAAAAAGAATATGCTAAATTGGTCTTGTTGGTTTCAAAATCTTTTATAGTGGGTGTTTATGTTAAGTTTTAATTTGCTCTATGCTCAGTGGTAGTTAAAGAAATAAAATTATAATAATATGTTTTTAATTGCGAATTTGCGAGTTGACTTCATCTAGAAATTGACGTATATGCAACCTTTAATGTGGGGGGGGGGGGGGGGGGTATTCATCAGATTTGATCTGGCTCTCTAAACATTAAAACATGTGGATTGTATTTCCATCTAAAATCGCCCATAAATAATGATTTCATTAGATTATCATTGCTTTGTTGTTGTAATTTTTATCGTTTTAATAGTACACTTCATTTTATTTTACTGCACTTGGGTGATTGTATGATCTACCTTGAAGTGTTTGGTTTTGTTATTAAACAAAATAAACATTGACATTCAATGTGAGAGCGGAAATGCCAAGGTAAAATGAGTGCAACAATGCAATTGGCAATTTCATAGAATGAGAGAGAGAACGAAGGAGAGTAATAAAATCAGTGATGCCAATGTAGCTATATTATAGCTAGATAATTTTTCTGGTACAGGTACAGGTGTTCAATTAAATACAATTTAAAATAAATCAAGTTAATCAAATTAATTTATTTATAATTAATAATATAAAAATATAATATAAATATGATAGTTTAATTATAAAAATTATAAAAAAATAAATGCACCCATTTGATATTCGAAATGTATTTAAAAGTACCAGGAATCCTCAAAATAAAATTTGCATTATATTCCACGGTTGGATTTTATTTGCGGAGTGCAAAAACGCTAATATACATCTTTTTAATCTGATTGACTAAGATATTTCTACTATTTGGAAATCATTTCGTGAGGGTCGAATTTTTGCTCATATCCCAGAAATATAAATGTGATGAATATGTTTTTATATCGGCCCATTTTTAATTACGCCTTCATATTAATCCATCACCATCCATCATTTGGATAGATAAAAATTTAAAAATTAATTAACTCTAAACTACACCTTGCACTCTCAGAGAAGAGTGAACCATTAGCGAGTTATTTTTAACTAACCAGTGTTAATATTGAACTCGTATGTCGCAAAGAAGCATGTACCCATAGTAAGTTCAACATTTTCCTATACGTTAGTAATTTTGTTATTAACTTTTGTCAAGTTCAAATTTAACTGTCAAAAGTAAAAAATTAACTAAATAATACATTTTTTAAAAACGAAAAAATTAATGTTCCGGATTTCCTAGACCACCTGGTGACTTGGAGCAAGGATACATCAAGGGGGAGGATCCCCATTTCTACATGTCATATTATATTTAGTTACAAACCACTTACTCTTCTGTATATACAAATCCTTTAGAATCATTTATTAGATTTTATTTTTTATCATTTTGTAAAATTTTACCTTTTGTCCGGACGGAGGATCGAACCGCGTACCGCGTTTTCTAACTAAACACACTATCCACTGGGCCACTTAGCTCTTATACTCATCAACAACCAAATGCGACTTTGTTTATTCTTTTCTTGCTTGGTTGCATCTATTCATTAACACACACAGTCAAGGGTGTCTATTTTTAGAAACACCACACGAGCACATGTTTCGGAGACGAACTATTGTCTAGAAATTAGAAATTTAGATTCACTTAACGGTAGTTAGAATTGACATTCATCGTTAGTTTATTTATACTAAAAACGGAAATTTCGTGTCCAAATAGACTTCGAAATATTGCACAGTAAAAGTTCAGCAACGCTGAGAAACTTCGAGAAAATACGTATTTCCTATTATTATATGTATTTGCTTCAGTCCATTTACGAATTCATTGGGAGTTCTTAACCATTTTCCTGGTAATGGCCGTAAGTTCAATTTACTTCTACTGAGTTAATTTAGTTCATCAATAGTTAAATTTAACTAACTGTGAGCAAAATTGTGAACTACTCAATATTATGGAATTTACTTGTAGTTACGACGTTAAATTCTCTGAGTATGTATCGGATAAACTTGTATAACAAATTTTTTATATATTTTTTAATTTCAAAATGCATTTATCATAGTGATGCGTACTCTAGTACATGTAATGATATGATGGCTTATTTATTAGCCTATTTGTTTAATATTTAAATTACTACGGACTTTCGGAGCAGAGCCTGTTCTTTATTTTTTTTTTTTTTCATAAAAACTTCTCATACATATTTGGGGAATTGTTGTGAGGAATTTCAATTTAAAATGGGGATTTTTTCGTACCCAAAAAACAGCATCAAAATAGTGGGACAAAAGCTAGAAAATTTGGGGATGGCGATTTTTGGGGATGGATGCTTCAAAACAAGAGCCTTTAAAATACTGACAACACTGTTTGATTCTGTTATTTTTGTTACATTTAAACGATTTGATTAATGGTAAATTATATACCGATTGTGTTTACCCTTTAGTATAAATTACGATTAATTATGAAATTTTTTACAATGTACGTAGTGAAAATTTCGTGAGATCTATTTAATTTTTATTATACCCTCCACCATAGACTACCCAGCAAAAAAATTTGGAAGTTCTTCCAAAGGCACAACTTTAAAAGCACTTCCAGAAGATGCACTCCCAATGATGTTCTCTATTTTAACTACCCAGGAAGTTCTTTTAATTCAATTTTTTATAACTTGTTTTTTTCATATTTTTAATCGGTAATTTTAACTTTTTTTGTTTCAAATTGGTTAAAAACAGAGTAAGAACACATAAAATGGTACAAATCATTTAAATTTTGTCGAAAAAAATGCTAAATCCAATCTGAAAAAATTGTGAATTTTTGAAAATATTTGACGTCAAACGTTTCCGACAAGCATTAGAATCCATTAAAAATTATAAAAATTTATAAAAATTATTTATTTGACAAAATATCACACAAATTTTTAATTTACATCCAAAACATTGAATTCGGATCACACCTAAAGAAGTGATGCAAATTCAGTGCAGCGGCTGTTGAAATGGAGGACTTGCGTCCTATGACACGCCCATGTTAAACTCATCGCTTCTGCGTCAAGTTTGCACCACTTCCGGATCCAAAAAGAACATTTTAAGTACTTTTTTGGCGACGCTTTTTTTGCTGGGTAGGTAATGCATCGAAATTCAGTATTCAGTTTCAGTCCCCATTAAGGATATGTATAAATTCTGGATTGTGTCGAAATTCTGAAGTGATCTAATCATGTCCGTCCATCCGTATTAAGTATAGCCGCCATATAAATCAATCCCCAAACTGACAAAACTATAGTCGTGAGGCCGAAATTTTTCTATAGAAATAAAATTTTGACAAAGATTTCCATAGAAATAAAATTTTGACAAATTTTGCTATAGAAATAACATTATGACAAATTTTCTATAGAAATAAAATTATGGCAAAATTTTCGGTAAAAATAAAATTTTTGACAAAATTTTCTATAGAAATAAAATTTTGACAAAATTTTCTATATAAATAAAATTTTGACAAAATTTTCTTCAGAAGTAAAATATTGACAAAATCTTCTAGAGAAATAAAATTTTGACAAAATTTTCTATAGAAATAAAATTTTCACAAAATTTTCGGTAGAAATAAAATTTTTACAACATTTTCCATAGAAATAAAATTTTTACAACATTTTCCATAGAAACAAAATTTTGGCAAAATTTTTACAAAATTTTGTATAGAAAAACAATTTTGACAAAATTTTCTACAGAAATAAAATTTTGACAAAATTTTCTATAGAAATAAAATTTTGACAAAATTTTCTATTTCTGTAGAATTCTGTAGAAATTAAATTTTGACAAAATTATCTGTAGAAATTAAATTTTGACAAAATATTCCATATAAATAAAATTTTGACAAAATTTTCTATTGAAATAAAATTTTGACAAAATTATCTATACAAATAAAATTTTGACAAAATTTTCTATAGAAATAAAATTTTCACAAAATTTTCGGTAGAAATAAAATTTTTACAACATTTTCCATAGAAATAAAATTTTGGCAAAATTTTTACAAAATTTTGTATAGAAAAAAAATTTTGACAAAATTTTCTACAGAAATAAAATTTTGACAAAATTTTCTATAGAAATAAAATTTTGAAAATTTTCTATAGAAAAAATTTGACAAAATTTTCTATAGAAATAAAATTTTGACTAAATTTTCTATAGAAATAAAATGTTGACAAAATTATCTGTAGAAATTAAATTTTGACAAAATATTCCATTAAAATAATATTTTGAAAAAATTTTCTATAGTAATAACATTTTGACAAAATTATCTATACAAAAAAAAATTTTACAACATTTTCCATAGAAATAAATTTTTAACACATTTTCCATGAAATAAATTTTGGCAAAATATTATAGATATAATTTTAGTTAAATTTTCGTGTAGAAATAACATTTTGGCAAAATTTCGTAGAAATAAATTTTTACAAAATTTTCCATAGAAATAAAATTTGACAAAATTTTCCATAGAAATAAAATTTTCATTCGTTTTGTTTTGTTATTGTTGGTTTTGTTCTTTAAGCTTTGTTGTTGTTTTTTTTTTATTTGAGCCTAAAACCATACATTGACTAAACTACAAGTATTGTTTAACCAACAGAGGAAAAGAATGTTTGTCAAATTTATTTGGGCAAAGCCCTATAGACTGCAAGATGGTTGGATGGACGCACGTTTCGGAATTACCACATTCCTCATCAGCACCCTCTACTTGTAGCAAAAAAGATAAAAATTTTTACAAAATTTTTTATACAAAGACAATTTTGACAAAATTTTCTATAGGAATAAAATTTTGACAAAATTTTCTATACAAATAAAATTTTGACAAAATTTTCTATTGAAATAAAATTTTGACAAAATTTTCTATACAAATAAAATTTTGACAAAATTTTCTTAAGTAATAAAATTTTCACAAAATTTTCTATAGAAATAAAATTTTTACAACATTTTCCATAGAAATAAAATTTTTACAATATTTTCCATAGAAATAAAATATTGGCAAAATTTATATAGATATAAAATTTTTACAAAATTTTGTATAGAAAAAAATTTTGACAAAATTTTCTACAACAGAAATAAAATTTTGACAAAATTTTCTATAGAAATAAAATTTTGACAAAATTTTCTATAGAAATAAAATTTTGACAAAATTATCTGTAGAAATTAAATTTTGACAAAATATTCCATATAAATAAAATTTTGAAAAATTTTTCTATAGTAATAGCATTTTGACAAAATTATCTATACAAATAAAATGTTTACAACATTTTCCATAGAAATTAAAATGTTGGCAAAATTTTTATAGATAAAATTTTTCAAAATTTTATATAGAAAAAAATTTTTACAAAATTTTCTACAGAAATTAAATTTTAGTTAAATTTTCGGTAGACAATAAAATTTTGGCCAAAATTTTCGGTAGAAATAAAATTTTTACAAAATTTTCCATAAGAAATTAAAATTTGACAAAATTTTAATAGAAATAAAATTTTCATTCGTTTTGTTTGTTATTGCTTGGTTTTGTTCTTTAAGACTTTGTTGTTGTTGTTTTTTTTTTATTTGAGCTAAAATCATACATTGACTAAATTACAAATGTATTGTTTTAACCAACAGAGGGAAAATAATGTTTGTCAAATTTATTTGGGCAAAGCCTATAGACTGCCAAGAGGCTTGGATGGACGCACGTTTCGGAATACCACATTCCTCATTCAGCACCCTCTACTTGCCAGCCAAACTGATCACCCAAACATTTTATACTAAAATTCCATTCATATTAACATGAGAAATTTTGTACAAAATTTTCTCTATTCTTAGTCGTTGCAATAAATTTGACAAAATTTTCTAATACAATTAAATGTTGACAAATTTTCTTAAAGAAATTAAATTTTGACAAAATATTCCATCAGAAATAAAATTTGGACAAAATATATAGAGAAAATTTAATTTTGAAAATTTCTATAAGAAATAAAGTTTGATATAGGAAATTAAATTTTTACAAAAATTTTCCATAGAAATAAAATTTTGCCAAAATTTTTATAGATATACAATTTTTAACAACATTTTGTATTAGAAATAAAATTTGACAAATTTTCTACAGAAATAAATTTGAAAAAATTTTTCTAATAGAAATAAATTTGACAAAAATTTTTCTATAAAATAAGAAATTTGACAAATTTCCTATGAAATAAAATTTTACAATTATACTGTCGAAATTCAAATTTAATCTCTCTCTTGT
>PGFW01008953.1:25994-38755 GCA_003123925.1 Haematobia irritans | reverse complement strand
GCCCATAACTCCTTAAATATGCGTCTAGAGGCCAAAAGGACCTCAATTACTGACCAACCCCAAAGAAATCCACACATGTCGAGCGATAAATCCTCAAAACAAATAGAAATTTTATATGAGAAACTTTATTTTCGGCCATTAACTCCTAAATCATGTTCTAGAGCCAAAGGGACCTCAATTCGTGACCACCCCAAGAAAAAATGCAAATTTCGACGAGAAAGCAATCCTCAAAAAAAAATGAAATTTTCATATCGGAAACACTTATCTGGCCATAACTCCCGTATAAATAGGGCGTCCTAGAGCCAAAAGCGACCCTTCAAATTCGTGACCACCCGCAAAAAACCCAAATTTCGATGGCCGCCGCGGAAAAAAGTCCTCAAAAAATAAATTTTATCATGGAAAACTTATTTCTCGGGCCATAACTCCTTATCCGAATATGTTCCTTAAGAGGCCACCAGTGGCCAAGGACCGCAATTCGTTGAGCCACCCCCAAAAAAATCCAAATTTCGAGCCGCGCGCGAACAAATCCTCAAACAAATTGAAATTTTTATTGAATGAGAAACTATTTGGCCATAACTCCTTAAATATCTTCTAAGAGCCAACAAGGGACCTCCAAATTTCGTGGACCCACCCCAAAAAAATCAAAATTTCACGAAAAAATCCTTTCAAAAAATTGAAATTTTTATAATGAAACAACTTATTGGCCAACACTCCTTAAATATGCGTCCTAGACGCCGAGACCTCCAATTCAGTCTGACCACCCAGCAAAAAATCAAAACTTTTCGGAGATGCCGAAAATCCACTCAAAAAAACTAGAAAGTTTTTATCATAGAAAACAAACTTCATCGTGGCCAGTATACGCCTCTCTTTACACACTGTCGTTAATATGCGTTCCTAGAAAGCCGCCCAAGACGAAAAGGACCGTCATTCGTGCATCACTCCACAAACTCAACAATTTCGACGCGAAAAATCCGCAAAAAATGTGAAATTTTATATGAAAATACTTTATTTGGGCCATAACTCCTTAAATATCGCTTGCCTAGAGCCAAACCAGACCCAATTCGTGACCACGCCCCACAAAAAATCCAAAATTACGACGAAAAATCCTCCAAAAAATTGAATATTTTTATAATGAAAACAGCTTATTGTGGCCATAAACTCCTTAAACTATGCGTCCTAGACAGCCAAAAGGACCCTCAATTCGTGCCACTCCCCAAAAAATCACAAGTTTTGATGAAACATCCTTCAAAAAATTACGAACTTATCTCTCCATTCTCAATGAAAGAACTTATTTTTTGGGCCATAAACTCCTCTAAATATTGGCCGCGCCTAGACGCCAAGGACCTCATATTCCGTGATCACTGCCCGAAAAAACAAAATTTTGCACTGAAATCCTCAAAAAATTTGAAATCTTTATAGAAAAAGCTTTATTTTGGCCATCACCCTGTAAATAATCAGCCTACGCGTTTCCTAGCAAAGCCAACAAGCGGACCCTTCAATTCTTTCGTGAACCATTTCCCACAAAAAATTCAATAATTATTAGTCCCTGTTGTTAGTGTAAAATCTTTCTTCCTATATAATAAAATTCATCTTTTTAAAAGATTTATGAAATATATCTATTCTTTTTATGCTCTCATTTTTTATATCTCTTCTTATAATATAGTGTTCTTCGTCTTAGTGACCTTTCTATATTTAAGTGACTTCTTTTCATTAATTTTTTCTGTTTTCATTCTTATTCTCTCCTAAAAAAATTCAATACCATTTCGTACGCAAAACTCCCTTCAAAATAAAATGAAATTTTTTATGTAATTAATACTTTTATTTTGGCCATTCATACTCCCCTCCTAAATATGCGTTCTATGAGCCCAAAAGTGACCTCAATTTCGTTCGACCTATCGCAACACCAAACCACAAACCCTCCCACCCACACTCTCTCGGCAACGAAAATCCTCAAAAAATTGCAAAAATTTTTAATATGAAATTTTATGTCCTTTTTTAGTTTTGTAGTAAGGTCACGAATTCAAAAGACTTCCTTTTCGCCAAGACACTAGGACCCATATTTAAGCGAACGCGATATGGGCTCGCCGCCCAACATAACTATTCATTACCATACTCAAAAAAAATTTGCAAATTGTTTATCAGGATTCTTAAATTTGATTCTGCGGTTTCTCTTTCCTTATTGTATTTAAAATTAAATTTTTTTGTGTTTTTTCTCTTACGCATCATTAATAGTCAACTTTAAACGCTCGTAGGACGCGATATATACGAAGAATATGAGCAAAATAAGTATATTCAGATTAGTAAATAAATTTCAATGTTTTATTAGTTTTGGCCTCGACGAGCTCACAGGATCCATTCAATTTTTATAGGTATACTACCACACTCGAGGCCAAAATAACGGTTTTCCATATCAAAATTGAAATATTAATTTAGGTCTTGGAAGGGCGGCCAGCTGGACTTGTCAATTTTTGGGCGCAGCCTGGTCACGAATTAAATCCTCTTTTTCGCCCCTAGGCAGCCCCCCCGCCCCCCGCCCCCCCTGCGTTATATTTAAGGAGGGATCATCGGGGCACAAAAACTTTTTCATATAAAAATCTGCAATTTTTTTAGTTGATTGAGGGGGTGAGGATATAAAATTTTCTTGGAAGACGAAATATGCGGCGGAGACCAACCAGCGGTGTACCAATTAAAGTCACTTTTCGCCTCTACAGACGCGCTATATACGAAGATCGATGGGCAAAATAATTCTTTTTCAGATAAAAATTTCATTAGTTTACGGTCTGGAGTATGATTCAATTTTTTATTGGAGGGTGGTCCTAATGAATTAAAGCTCCTATTCAAGCGCTATCGGGCGCATCTAGTTATAAGACAGCCAGATATTGGGCAAAAATTAAGTTTTTCATTATCAAAATTTAAATTTTTTAGGTCTTTCGCGGGTGGAATTTGTCAACTTTTCGGGGCGTAAGTCGTCGGTAGTCCCTACCGAGATTAAAGGTCCTTTCTCGCCCCTTTAGGAACGTATTATATTTAAGGAATTATGGGCCAAAATAACTTCTTCATATCAAAAATTGCAATTTTTTTAAGGTTTTGAGCGGATTCCATCCTACACCATTCCTTTGGGCCGGTGTTTAACGAATTAAAGTCCTTTTCGCTCACATAGGACGCGTCTATATACGAAAATATGGGGTCGCAAAATAAGTTTTTCTTCCAGCAATAAATAATTCAATTTTTTTCAGGTTTTGGGAGGTCAATTAATTTACAACTCATTTTTTTTTAGAGCCTGTTACTTGTATGGTCTTAAGAGGGATGCAATTAACAGTACCTTTTCGCGCTAGGGGCGGCTTAGTTTAGGAGATGTATAGCAAAAATAAGTTAAAGTTTTCATATCAAATGTTAATATTATTTATTTTACGGTTTGGTGTGGATTTTGTCAATTTTTTTGGGCTATCCCCCCTACAGAATGTTGGCTCCACACTAATACAGTCCGGTTTCGCCCTAGGACGATATCGTTACATGTGAGAAAGCAGATGTATGCGTCTAACTTAGTTGAACTTGTTTCCACCTGTAAAAATTTGGCAATCTTTTCTACGGTTCCTACCCTTTGAGCGGAAATTATGATATATTTAGAAATGGGGATCCCTCCCCCGCTTGATGTATCCTTGCCCCAAGTCACCAGGTGGTCTAGGAATCCGGAACATTAATTTTTTTCGTTTTTAAAAAAATCGTATTATTTTAGTCTAATTTTTTTACTTCTGAACAGTTAAATTTGAACTTGACAAAAGTTAAAACAAATTACTAACGTATAGGAAATGTTGAACTTACTATGGGTACATGCTTCTTTGCGACATACGAAGTTCAATATTAACACTGGTTAGGTTTAAAAATAACTCGCTAATGGGTTCACTCTTCTCTGAGTGCAAGGTGTAGTTAGAGTTAATTAATTTTTAAATTTTTATCTTATCCAAATGATGGATGGTGATGGATTAATATGAAGGCGTAATTAAAAATGGGCCGATATAAAACATATTCATCACATTTATATTTCTGGGATATGAGCAAAATTTCGACCCTCACGAAATGATTTCCAAATAGTAGAAAATATCTTAGTCAATCAGATTAAAATGTATATTAGCGTTTTGCCACCTCCGCAAATAAAATCCAACCGTGGAATAAATGGCAAAATTTTATTTTGAGGATTCCTGGTACTTTAAATACATTTCGATATCAAATGGTGCATTATTATTTTTTTATAATTTTTATAATTAAACTATCATATTTATATTGTATTTTATATTATTAATTACTTAAATAAATTAATATTGATTTATTATAACTTGATTTATGTTTTTAAATATATCTTGTATGTTAATTGAACACCTGGTAACCTTGTAACTCATTTAAATAATTTATTTTTTCTATGCTTTTATAATTTATTAGTTACATTTTTGGTCTCTCATTTCTCATCTGATATTTCAATTACTCTTTCTTCGTTCTCTCTTCTTCTCTCATTTTTCTTTTTTATGTGAAATTTGTCCCCAACTCCTGCCTTTGTTTTTGTCACTTTCATTTTATCTCTCTTGTTGGGGCGTTGGGCGCATTTCCGCTCTCACAGTTGATATTTTGTCCAACTGTTTTATATATCTTTGTGTGTTTTAATAACAAAACCAATAGGCACGTTTGAAACGGATAGGAGTCATACACTTTAATAAATCCCAATAAGTCTCTGCGTTCCTTCTTTTCATCGCTCTAATATAATATATGAATTAGGTTACTTTATATATAAAACGATAAAACATTTACCATATAAACAAAAACAACTGATAAATCATAATGAAAATCATTAATTTATGGGCGATTTTAGAATGGGAAAATATCACAGTCGAGTACCAACATCGGTCTTTATGTTCTCATAAGAGAGCCAAGTAATACACTCAAAGAATCATTATATAGAAAGTAAACCTCCACTCGCCCGCCCAACCAATATGATTTTCACGAATTCACCCCAACAAACTTATCTTTAAAGCGCTCTCGCAAATAATACTCTGTCCAATTCTAGATGAATGTTTCAATCTCGCTCATATTTCGCAATTTTTTAAAAAGCATCATTATTATTAATTTTTAGTTTCTCTTTTTAAACTACCTACTTGAGCATATATACTCGTTAGGGTAGCATAATTAAAAATACTATTAAAAACATGACCCACCAACTGATTATAAAATAATTTTGGAAAACCTAACATAGGATCCAATTTCAGTCACTATTTCTTTTCTGTAGGAAAAAAATAGTATGTTAACTTAAATAACAATCTTATATTATTGTTCTGTGGGCCGTTTAAGGATTAAAATACATATGTTCACGACGCATCAAAATAGAATCGTATAAACTTACAAAGTCCGTAAATCTAACGCAAATATAATCTGTCTCAGTTCGTCAATTGAAAATCTTATTAAGTAAGCCATAAGAAAAAAGGAAAATGCAGCTTGCGGAGGGTCAATAAAAAATGCAAAATGGAGGGAGAAAATAATTTCCAAACATAGACAATGAAACTAAAGACAGTTTGTTTAAATATAGCTTATCAAAAATTAAAATTTTTAGGTTTATGAGTTCTTTGGATGGATGGTCTAAAAGACCGTCGTCTTCAGTAAAAAATACATCGTGAGGGGTTTCACTCATTCATTTCACTATGTTTTGTTTTACAAAACAAATGCGCTTTTTCCTCAATATAAACAAAAACATATTTTTCTTAAGAAGCTCAGCTGGAAGGCGGACAATGACAAAAACCAAAAACAAAAAAAACATAATGCTATCAAGAACAGTAAACAGCTAAAGCAAAAAAAAGCAAAACTCACGTCCTTCTGTAAAAATCAAAACAACACCATCTTAATAATCATCAACAGAGTTTCTCGTTGGCCTGGAACCAATAACAGCATAAACACGAATGAGTTATAACAGAGCCGTTTTTGAGAGTGAGAGATGTGAGTAAATTTAACATTTCCACCCACACACACATACATAAAGTGATTGCCCTAAAATAGCGTTCAATATACAACACGGACTAGCATTAAACACATGACCAATACAAAGTATAATCATATGTTCAATCAGCGATTATGCAAAATAATTAAGATTGACGATATACATTGGCTTTAACATTAAGCCCACAAAGAAAATTTTATTGCATATAAAACGTCAAACAATTTCGTAAGATATTTTTTTCACGAAGACACACAAAGACAAAGTGGCTGATAATAGTATTGGCAAGCAACAATAAGATGGCTATTTCCGAAAAGTCACAAATTTGGGTTTTCTCTGCTAAAGCTGGTAGTAACATATGTTCAAGTTATTCAAGCTAGCAACCAGAGCCTTAGTTTTCTTCGGTTTATTTTAATATTATATTTAAAATTATACATATATAAAATGTGTTCACAATCTCATACTTCTCTTAGATCTTTTCCATTTATTTATTTTCACAAGACTTTATAAAAATATAATTTGCGCTGTCACTGTACTTTTAAGTTATATTGAGTGATTTTTGGTGAAAACACGTACGAACATAAGTTATTCTTCACCTTAACGAAAAGCACATCTGAAATTGAGTAGTTTGTCAACCGAAAGAAATTATCGTGAGTTTATACTAGATACCCAAAGAAGGTCTCTTCGAATTGAGCCAACTTACTCGTGAGCAATTACAAATAATACAACCAATGATGTTGGTGCGTACATAATAAATTAATATTAAAATGCCAGAATATTATTCAGGGTGGAAAAATGTTTCTAAAGACACCCTATTGAACGTTACTGAGACAAGTGGTAAATATAAATATTTTCGTTTGTGACCGCTGGACGCATGGGACATAGCGAAACATTGGAGGGCTCAGAACCAATCGCACTGCAGAGACTGTTAAGGTCAACCTCAAGGAAGTGTTTCTCAAAAGACGGGTTGGCCTCAGCTTCATTTTCTACTCGATCAATGCCACTATATAATGCTTTCTGTGATCGGCAATTACTGTGCTGTTTGCCACTAGAATGCATAAAATAGCAATATACCAAAATTTGTGGCTGAGAAAAATTTGCTTTAGCCAAAAAAAACTACCAAAATAATTTCTTTTTTTTCAAAAGGTATATGTTTCCAATTATTCGAAATAATTTTCTTTTCAAAAAATTTATTATGTTTCTATGGGAAAATGTTTGTTCAAAAACGTAATATATATTCATATAGAAAATTTTTGTCAAAAATCTTTAATTTACTATAGAAAATATTGTCAAAAATTTTGGATGTTTCCATAGAAAAAATTTAGTCAAAATTTTAATTCTATTAGAAAATTTTTGGTTCAAAATTTTATGATTGTGATGAAATTAATTTAGTCAAAATTTCTATTCATTCAGAAAAATTCTGTCCAAAAATTTTATATCTCAAGTTAGGAAAAACTTTGTTTCCAAATTTTCTATTTCAACTATAAAAAATTTTCGTTCAAATTTTAGTTCTATAGGAAAATTTATGAATCAAAATTATTATTTCAATCAAAAATATTTGTTGTTCAAAAATTTTGTATTCTATAGAAAATTTGTTAGCAAAAATTTATTTCATATAGAAGAAATTTATGTTCAAAATTTTTATTTCTATAGAAAATTTCTAGCAAACATGTATTTCTTATTTAGAAAATAATTTGCTGCAAAGTTTCTATTTCCGTATAAAAAATTTTGACAAAATTTTATTTCTATTAGGAAAATTTTTATTCTCCATCAGAAAATTTTATCAATTTTTTTCTATAGAAAAATTTTTTGTAAGAACATTTTCTTCTATACTCTCTCGCGTAATGTGACATAGTTATTCACTTTCATATATGAAAGCTTATGTGAACAAAGATCGTCTCTTTCATATAAGAAACTTTTTTTGTCAGCGAATTTTATTATAACTAAAATTGTTTTATGATCAATATTTAATATAATAGATATTAATATATTCATCCTATAAAAAATTTATTGGCAAATTAATTATTTATTTTCCTTTTCATAAAAAAATATGACAAATTTTTAATATATAATAATAAAAATTAATCTTGTCAAAATTTTATTTTTATAGAAAATTTGTGTAAATATTTTATTACTCTATTAGAACATGTTTGTCAAAACTTGTAAAAATAATATCTAATAAGAAAATTTAGCTCAAAAATATTTAATTTCATATAGTAATATTATTGCTCCAAAATTTTATTTTCTATAGAAAATTTTTCAAAATGTTATTGTTTTATTAGAACATTTTTGCTTCAAAAATTAATATCAATGAAAATTAGGTTCAAAATTTTACTTTCAATAGAAAAACGTTTGTCAAATATTTTATTTCTATTAAGAAAATTCTTATCAAAATTTTATGTTCTATTAGAAATTTTTCCAAAACATGATTAAATTTCCATGAAAAAAATTTTAGCTGAGAAAAGGTTTTGATTTTCAACTTAGAAAAAATTTGTCAAAAATTTATTTTTATAGAAAATTCTTTTTGCAAAATTTTTTAAAAATTTCGAGACAAAAAATTGTTCCAAATTTTTATTATCAAGTAGGGGGGGGAAAAATTATTACTTTGTTTTGTTCAAAAGTTTTTATTTCTAGAACAATTTTAATCAAAATTTTTTATTTGTTATATCATTTTTTAAAAATAATTTTTATGCAAATTTTGTCAAAATTTTGTGCACTTTTCTTATTAGTAAAAGTGTGTTTTAGCAAAAATTTATCTTCTATATGAAAATTTTGGCATATAGTGTTTGTTATTTTTCTCTTTTACAAAAATTTTTGACAAAAATTTTTATTCTAATTTCTATATATTTTTATTAGACATTTTTGTCTCTCTAAACATTATAATGATTAAATTGGATTCAAATTTAGTCAAAAATTTGTACTTCAATTAAGAAAAACTCTTGGTCAAAATTTTATTTTTCTATTATGGAAATTTCGCTCAAAATTTTTTATTTTCTATTACGGACAAATGTTGTCATAAATTTTTTAATTTGTTCTTGATAGGAAAATTTTTTTCAAAATTTTCATTTTCTCATTATGAATACATTTTACAAAATTTAATTCCATGCAAAAAATTTTAGGCTGAAAAATTTTATTCAAATAGAAAAATTGTCAAAATATTATCATTTCTCTTTCGAAAATTTTGCATCAAATTTTCTATTATCCACTATAGAAATTTTTGCAAAATTTTTAGTATAATTTTGAATCATATAATATAATTGCTTCAAAATATATTTGATATATCTGAAAATATTTTGTTAATATATTCTTTATTTCTAGCAAGTAATTTATCATAAATTTTATTTGTTATACTCATTTGTTTACATAATTTTTGAAAATTTTGTGTCAAAATTGTTATTTTCTATATAGAAAATTTTTTTTCAACTTTTATGTTTTTATATGTAAAATTTGTGTCATAAAATTTCTTTTATTTTCCCCCTCACTACCGAACAGACTTTTGGTCAAATTTAATATTTCTATTAGAATAAGTTTTTAGGCATAAAATATTTATTCTCTATTTAGAAATATTTTCTTTTTGTTCAAATCATTTTTAATTCTCACTAGAAAATTTTGGCCAAAATTTCTATTTTCTTTAAAAACAATTCTCGCACCAAAATTTTCTAATTTCCTCATACGAAAATTTATTTTCACATTGAAATGGGAGCCACCAGTGGCGTTAAAAAATGTGTTAGTGTGTCATTGACTCCGGGCCTTTTGCATACATCTCTAATTATGGTTCGGTGGGTTCTGATTCCTGCCTCTCGACCCGAAACACCAAAAGAGTTTTTTTCAAGCTCGGAATTATCCCACCCTCAGTAATGCCCGGTGACATTTCTGACGGGTTCTCATACACGTTCTCTAAGTTGTTTCCACTTGCAACTGCTGCGCAACCCGTTCGTTCCGCCGACTCGGCCTATAACAACCAGGAGGTCCAGCTTTTGTCATTTGAGCATCCGGGGCGCAGCACTCACGCTGATAGAGAGAAGTCTCACCACAGCTGCTCCGGTACTCACAATGCGACCTCGAATAGTCTAAGTCGTAGCCTCTCAGATAACATCGGGCTGCCTCTACTCCTTAATCCTTATACCTAGCCTCATTTGGAATCATTCTGTTCCCAAGCTTCTGCTTTTTCTCTCTTTTCCCTATAACAACACAATTTTCGTCAAAACACCCATTCTCTTCTCACAATACAAAATTCGTCTGAAATGCTTCCTTTCCCTATTAGAAAGCTTTGAACAAACATCGTTCCTTCTCCTATAGACAATTCCTTCCGTCCAGACATTTTATTTCTATTTTTGAAAATTTTGTCAATAATTTCTATTTACTGATTAAAAATTTTTTTCTTTTTTTTCTATATAGTGATATGTATTTGTTAAGTATGTCTCTTCTCCCCCGTTAACTTTTTTTATTTTTATATAATAAATACAACGTGCCTATTTATATATACATATATTATTTTTGTGAATATCCTTCTCATCTCGGTGCGTTCTTATGTAATTTTTAGAAACAACGTATGGTTTAGATTGAGTCCAGTGACTATTTACTTTTTTGAAGATTAATTTTCATTTAAATGATTGACCGCGGTCTGCGTACTTAGGTGGTCCATTCGGAAGTCAAATTTTGGGCAACTTATATTCGAGCATTTCGTCCGGTGAGATGAGGCGCGGCGGATTTCTTGGCGGAAATGGTTAGTCTTCAGAAGCCGGGTGGAAGTTAGTTGGCGCTGGCGGACTTATTTCTGTAGACTTTAGACTTGACGTGTAGCACCCAACAAAAAATAGTCTAAGGCTCAAATCAGAGCCACATGATACAATTGGTGGCCAACTTACCCGGTCATTTCTTGAGATGACAATTGTATCTCCGATTAGTGTGTTTTTCCTCTCAAATATGGCTCCATTTAGATATCTCGCGTCTATGCTCTCTGTTGTGGCATGTTAGCGCCAAATACTTGTTGAAACACTCATGTCAACTCCTAAGGTTCAGTTTATATCCCAATTTTTGGCAACAAAAAGTTTAGTTTAGCATCGCAACGATAGGATCGCCATTCACAACGTAAGGTTTTCAGACGTCCAACAAGCAATCTTTGAAAAAAATAACGGACATTCCAATGATATCCTATCCACGTCGTTATCAAACCACACCTCTAAACTATGTCTGCATTTTTTCGGGTATAATTGCTCATTGTATTGGCTTAGTCTTTGTAACTCGTGTGTCTTCTGTGTGTTGCTCTTTTCACTCTCAAATATGCTCTTCGGCTAATTTTTTTGCTTGCTTTCTTAATCTTACGCCTACCCCCCTAGCCATTCAAGCCAAGAAAATGAAGGCCTCTTCGCTCTGAACCAAAGATTTGTTTCGATAAAAAAAGCGGATATTTTCTTGCCAACTTTTTTCTAGGGCCCATTCACTGAAAATCGCATCGTTTCTGTGGCCAGTATCAGCTTCGGCTTCAGTTCTTTGCTACGAGCTGTTATTTTGTTATACGGTTTTACACCAAGATCTTCGCCGTAAAATCTTTCCATGTGGTTCGTTAATAACACCAAACCCCAATTGCTTATAGCCGAAACGGCGTAAACGAAATTCGACATTTCACGGGATCAATTCAGCCAACAACTGCTCAGAAAACTGCAGACGCAATAATTTCTCTTACTGTTACGCCACTGTACGCATTCTCTCGTTGTTGGTTGGTTTTAAATGTTCCAAATTAAAGTAAACTGATGTGCGAAAACTATGAAAAAAATTCGGAGGTCAATTCGCATAATTGTTGCTCACTTGAGTCGATTAATAGTGTAGACCATAAATCGGACGTAAAGCGCGAAAACACATTTCGAAACCGAACACTTGCATATTTAGTACATAAAGATTACAATGTATTCTGCAAGCGGTTTGTCTCTGTTAGTAAGTCATATTCATGAATGAACAGATGTCAAAATCTAGAGTTCATATATGTTCCTTTATCTCGCTCGTAGGCGCGTATTTGATTGTTATCGTTCCGAACACGGAAGATAACGAACATTAGCTCGACTCAATGAATGCGTTCCACTACAAGATACGACTCTTGTTCTTACTTAGCTGTCGCTTCATCTTATTATACATTTCTCTCAATTTCGTTTGTCTCTGTCTCATCATTTAGTTTTAGTTTTACTATACTATTACAATCTATCTCCTTTTATGTCTTCCAGTGCTCTCAGGTGATATTTCTGTCCAATTTGATTTTTTTGTACTTTTGTTTATTATTGAGTCTATAGCGACATTATCTTTTCCATTGATATATTGTGGCGTAATTGGGTATACTTAAATCATTAGAGATTGCGTATGACTGTTCTATTCAAGAAAATCATTAGGTTCGCAGCGCCAAGTTCTAGTACTTCTTTAAATTTTCCCATTCATTATTGTTTCTTCCTATATTTACTATAAACTATTTTAAGTAATTTTTACTCAAATTTTTAAATTATTTTTTTGCTATCTTTTCGGTTTGACAACGAACTTCGAGCTCATAGTAGTATAGTACTGTATTAATTGTATTACTTCTTTGATTTATCATATAAATTTGTTTGGTACAATTTCAATAATTGACGTATGTTTATAATATAAAAGAATATTAATGTAATATAAAGAAGATGTATTTTAATTCAATGTGCCATTGTTAACATTGTACACGTGCGAGGCTTCATCAGTAACCACAATTACCATATCTGACCCTTTTAGTAGATGACAGCTAGCATGAACAAATATAAAAAGCCTCAGAAAC
>PGFW01008946.1:21808-32234 GCA_003123925.1 Haematobia irritans | reverse complement strand
TATTTTATTTCCTCCTCAAGTAAATTATTAGCCCTAGTAATTTTCGTATCTAACATCTGACTACATTGAATTTGTCCTGCACTCAAAACAAAAAGATTACTTGGATCCAAAGATTTTGACCTTTCTTTAAGAATTTTGGTATTGATTCCGAGCCAAAGATGCGGCTTCTTTAAAATAAAGACATTTTTTAGCGACCTATCTGGCATTAATCTAGGACCAATATAATTAAAAATTTGGATACAGATCTCATTTATTCAAATTTTCATTTCTCTTTTCGGGGTTTATTATAATAAGGTACTCACGTACAAACAAAATTAGTTTAAAAATCTAAATTATAACGGGAAGTAAAAACGTTTTCTTAATACAAACAAAACTTTTAACCAAAGACGCTAAATCCTCAAAATAAGTCTTATGTCTATATTTTGAAGAGTTTTTATATTAAATTTCTAATTTTAATATTTCAGTTAATTTAAGGACAATTTCTTCTTGAATCAAAAATGTGTTTCTTTACGTTAACTAAAATTAGCCTTAGTTCAAAAGACATCGACTTTAACGGAGGGACGCAAATTTACAAAATTTGTGTCCTAATTTTAATGAAAACAATTTTTGAAGCTTTATTTTAATTAAAATCTTCATTAATTTTAAACAAATTTTGTCCTTAATATTTTGTAATTTCGGCATCAAAACTTTAGGTTGCGAAATCTTTAATATCACGTAAACATTTTTTTTCAGTGTGATAGAAATATATATCTTTCGGAAGATATTACCATTACCCCTGACCCACCTTAATATACTCACATGCGTCGTATTACTAGCAAATCTCTCGACACTATGATAATGTTTGCTAACCCACTGACATCCTTTTTAGGGTAGCATAGAAACTTATCTCTCGTGAATTTGCATCCATTACCAATGGATTAGATGTCCAAAAATTGCTTAGTGTGTATTGGCGTTTGTACCAGGAGCCAAAAAAAAAACTGTTCCACTACAGCCTTTATGGGCTAGGTTGTGTGCGTTTGTTTTGCAAATGGATTTGATAATTTTTTTTATTCGGATTTATTTTCTTGTTCAACAAATAAAAAAATATCTTGACAATTAGCCAAATTGATGACAGATATTTCAATAAAATTTGTTCTGAATATTGTTGGCAAGTGATGTGGAATGGAAATGAAAATCTATTGTGATGAAAGCTTCATGTGAATAACACTCCAATATTACATAAATAATGATATTATTTCATGTGTACACTCAAAAAAAATTCTCTCTTCTTTGAGTGTAGGCCTCCATGTTTGATATTAATAAATTTAGATTTCTATTTATATGTCACATGCCAAGATTTTACTATCACCGTAGGTAAATTTATTTTACATCGAATAAAATAAATGATGTTGGTTTATCCGATATCACTTATATTTTTATACCCTCTACCATAGGATTGGAATATATGTTAAACAGCTTGCTCGATCATTTTTGATATATCACTAGGATTTTGAATAATGTAGGTACACACAAAAAAATTTCCTATTAAACTAATGCTAAATTAACTTATGTTTATAGCAAAAATATTATTTTGTTATATTTTGTCAAATATATCTTTTTTTCTAAATATGTCTCGAACATTTTATGAACTAAACGTGAAGTTATAAAGTTCAGGAGACGTCATACGACATAAGTTCAAATATGAAAGCTAAAGCCACTAAAGATCTTGGCGCGCCGATGATTTTCTTCTTTACCTTTTATTCTCATTTTTTCCTTCTATTGAGAGTGGTGTAGATTTTTTCGTGAATCAGGCAGTTTAAAAAGACAACATGTCATGAACTTTTCCTAGTTTTGAGCAACGCTTTGTTGAAATCTGCAAAATGTAATAAAAAAGACTGTCTTATTTTTTGGCCATTTTCTTGAGGTTAATCACGACTGCACCTTAATTTTGGTCAGGGAAAACCGCGTGGTCAAATCGGTGAAATCGTTATTTAAAAAATCAAATTAAATTTTCTTTTTTTCAAGTTCTATTAGTATAAAATTCAGGAAAAATATTCCAGTTGTTAGGCCCTTTCGCTTTTTCCACAATAATCCGAAATTGCCGGGCTCACGCTTGACACTGCCATCAGATTTCTGTACCAAGGCCACCTTGTCACCTTCTCGCCGCAGAAGCCACGTTTGCCTTGAACTGCTGCCTCGTCCTTTAGCCAAGTTTTTTTGGTCTTCTTTAGGTTTCCGCTTGACAATATGCCCATATTTCTCAAAGATTTGGCGGAGCTCTGGCGTGTTTGGGAGTGTATTCTGTGACTTGGGAACCCGCACGTTGTGCAGCGTACCACTCCATGGCTTTTTTACCGTCAATGGACAAGATGGCCAAATCGCGCCAAAATAGTACGGAACAACTCGTGTTTTCTTTCAGGAAAGCCAGCCAGAGCGTTTTATTCAAACACTCTTTCACGTTAAATTTCTTGTTGACATGTCCCCGCCCGGAAGCTATTGAAAATGCTGCTTTCTCAAGCCACAGGTACAGATGGCTTGCCACAAACCAGATATTTCTTTTGCGAACTTTGACAGTTTATGTGCTGAAATATCTGCTAACCTCTTCCCCATTCCTTTTGCCGTATAAAACTCCTGTCCCGGAAGCCTGCTTGTAGCTCGGCTTTGACGTAAGGTTTCGGTCGTCCATTAACCGCAAGTCAAACTTCGTCAGCAATCGTCGCTCGTACAACCCTCCGGGATCGCGCTTTGGCCGCGTATTTTGTTTATCAATCGCGATTTGAGTCACTTACCCTTCTTAATAAAAGTCGATAGTCCGGCTCTTTTTTGGCGTAGACGATACACCCAGCTTATTTGCGGCACTCGTGAGAGAGAGGTTAGTGTATTCGCTGAAAACTACCGGCAACTATCTTTGTTCGTCTCAGGCGGCTTCCGGCTTTTCGATTTGCCCAAAACACTTTAATTAACATTTTAACGGTTGATTTGGCAACTTTTAGCGATTTTGCCAGCTTGGGCGTGCGAGTAGCTCGGATTTCCGCCGATGCGGCGAGCAAAAAATTTGATACGCGTAGCTCTCCTTGCATGGACTGGCATTTTGACAACTGAAAGGAAGTGAATTCAAATCAAAAAATAGGAGGCAACAATTCTACAACACACACACCTTCAAAAATGAGGGGGTGTTCAGGTTTTTTTAAAATGCAAAAATTGGTGGAGAAAAGGGGGGGGGGGGGGGAAGGATTACGTCAAGTTTTATAGTTTGACTCAAATATTTTTGACGTATCACCTTTCGCTATATTATATGGTTGGCTATATCTAATTATGGATCGATATTAACCACGTTTGCATCGGTTGCTTAGGGGTGAATACTGATAACATGAACTTGAATTTCAAACAGATCAGATATTGGAGGTCGGATTGGGGTGTACCTGGCAATAGCCTGCGACCTGTAGCTAATAAAAAGTCTTTTGTGTCAAAAAACCGTGGTGCAATGGTTTAGCATGCCCAGCCTTGCAAAACACAAGGTCGTGGTTCCGATTCCTGCTTGCGACCGAAACCAAAAAGTTTTTCAGCGGTGTGATTGTCGCCACCTCAGTAATGCTGTGGTGACATTCTTGGTGTTTCAAAGCCTTCTCTAAGTTGGTTATTTTGTTGTCTCTACTGCAATGCTGGAACCCGGTTCGGACAGTCGGCTATAAAAAGGAGGTCGCTTTTCATTGAAGAGCTTAATCATGGAATCGGGCAGCCTGAGGATAGAGAGAGTTTCACCAATTGTGGTATAACATGCGACTTGAAGTAGTCATAAGTGAGCCTGAATTACCATCGACCTAACCTAACTTGAGGTCAAAGTTCAGGTAAGGGAATTCACCAGCGATCAAAGGACCATATGACTTAAGTGTGTGATGGGGTGAGGTATCAACATATTTTGCGATATTTTTTTGTTCTGATACTTAAAAAACAAGGTTAAAGAAATTATTAAAATTTCATGGCCGCAATTAAATTTGAAATAAATAGTCCCTCGATTGTACTTTCATTTAACGGATACTCTGGTTCTGACGTTACCATAGCCAGACAATGTAATTGAATAAACTTTTGAAGACGAATTTTACAGCACTTTGAATCACAAGCAAAACTATTTTTTGCCGTTTAGTTCCTGTCCAATGTTGTCTGCATGGATTATGCACGATTCTTTTCTAAAAGTTTAATTTTATTCTCCACAAGTTCAAATCCTTGATTTTAGCTTTACGCTCTATTTTAGTGTCTGTTCAGAGATATACTTCTTGCCCAGTAGGCCTTATTATCCATAATTCATTAATGATCGAAGAAATAATGAATTGTTTCCACAACTTAGACCATGATTGTGCATATGGCGAACACAAAATATGAATTAAATTTCATTAATCAAACTGGCAAAACATACTTGAGCCAGACATGAGACAATTTGCAGCCCACAAACATGCGAAAATAGGTTTTCCATGTTAAATCCATTAGGTACTACATCCATCCTCATCCATCTTGGGCACTATGCTGGTCCATTATCCATTTAAAGGAGCTTAAAACAAAAAAAAAAAAACAAAAACTATTAAATTCGAATGGAAAAATTGAAAGACACAATAGACTAACACTGCAAAAATGTTTTAAGAAGAACATAATTCGCAGAAAAAAAAAAAAAAAACCATAATACCAACCCAAAAAGGAATCACAATAAAAATTTACAAACACAAGTATGTGCGGATGCGTAAGGCGGGGGCCTGATAGTATTGAATGGACCAGCCTGGTCAATCACAAATGAATGTTTTCAATAAAACAATCAAAGATGATTTAATTGAATATTGAATGAACGATGACCATTTCAATGGTAATGCCTATAACAACATCTGTTTAATGTATATTCATCATCTTTGAAGGAAAGCAAAAAACAAAACACTTTCACTATAAGAAAATGCTTTTCTTATACATGCCTGCAATTCAAAGCAAATGGATTAGAGTAGATTTTCTATTAAATTCATAGATGGGCCAAATTTATTGAGGAAGTATATTGCAAAAAATGTAACCCAATACGGCAATTACGTTAAGATTATGGAGACGAAAAGAGAAATGTTCACGGACTCTCCTCTGTGAAAATATTTTCTGCGCATATTATATACTTCTATATTAATAGACTTCTTTATCGGCAGAATTTATTTTTTTCTACCAAATAGATTTATTCTTTGTTTTTTTCGAATGAGAAGGGTAACATATTCTTCAATATTTTACAAATATAAATTTACGCCATTACTAAACAATGATTACGTTAGTTGTTAGGTATAGAGCAGACAATTATTTTTAGCGATCACTTAAATTATTCAGTCCATTGTAGAACTTTTTCCTCACTTATCAAAAATGAAAAAGGAACCTTCTGCCAAACGCAATGTATTGAAATTCCCAAGCAAAAAAAATTGAAAAGTTCTTCTGAAGGCAACGACTTTAAAAGTACTTCCATAAAAAGTTCTTTTAATTCAATTTTTTATAACTCGATTTTTTCAATATTTTAATGCATTAATTTTAAGAATAAGACATTAATGAAATGCGTAGGAAAATTATTTAAATTTTGTCGACAAAAATGATAAATTCATTCTAGAAAAATTTGCAAGATTTTTTGAAAAAATATTTGAGGACAGACATTTCAACAGCAAGCCTTAAAATGCATTAAAAATTATAAAAATTTTAATATTTGGCAAAAATTCCATCAATAAAGGGTGATACGGTTTCAAAATTTGATCAAATATAATATACGTCAATTTCTTTCATTTTTGCATTTAAAAAATCTGAAACACCCCTTCATTTTGAAGGTGTGTGTGTAGAATTGGTGCTCCTATTCGATTTTGGAAATTCACTCTTTCAAGTTGTCAAAATGCCGTTCGCAAGCTAAGAAGAGCAGCGTATTCATAAATTATTGCTCGCGCATCGGCGTTAAATCCGAGCTACTCGCACGCAAAGCTGTTGCAAAATCGCTAAATAGTTGCCAAATCAACCGTTACAAATGTAATTAGATGTGTTTGGACGGAACGTTTGTCGACAGCCAGTCTGGATCGGGCTGGCGAAATTCGAAAAACCGGAAGCCGCTGAGAGCGACAAAGAGAGTTGCCGGTTAGTTTCAAGCGAAACCCTAACCTCTCTCTCCGAGGTGCCGACAAATAACTGGGTGTAATCGTCTATCAACGGTGCATCGGAGCCAGAAAAAACGAGCGCGGACTATCGACTTACAAGAACGGTAGTGGACTCCAAATCGCGATGATAAACAAAATATCGAACGGCCCAAAGCGCGGATCGCCGGAGGCTGTACACGACGATGCTGACGAAGTTTGACTGACGTGGTAATGGACGGCACGAAACCTAACGGTCAAAGCTCGACTCAAGCCAGCTTCCGGGAGCAGGAGTTTTATACGGCAAAAGGAAGGGGAAAAGGTAGCAGATATTTTTCAAGCAGCAAATAAAACTTGTCAAAGTTCGCAAAAGAAATATCTGGTTGGCCAAGCCATCTGTACCTGTGGCTTGAAAAGCAGCATTTCATAGTCTTCCGGGGACTGTTCAACCAAGAAATTTACGTGTGAAAGAGTGTTTGAATAAACGTCTGCTTGCCTTCCTGAAGAAACACGGTTTGTTCCGTACTGTTTGGCCGGATTGGGCATCTTGCCATTACGCGTAAAAAAGGCCATGGAGTTGGTAACGCCCGCCAAACAACGTGCAGGGTGGTGTTCCCAAGGACCAAGAATCCTCACCAACACGCCAGAGCTCCGCCCAATTGAGAAATACTGGGCTATTGTCAAAGCGCGAACCTAAAGAAAGACCAAAAAAACTTCTAAGGACGAGCAGCAGTTCAAAGGCAAAACTGGCTTTCTGTGGCTGCTAGAAGGTGGAGCAAAGGTGGCTGTACAAAATATCTGATGCAGGTGTCAAGCGTGAGAGCTCGTGCAATTCGGATTTGGAAAAGCCGAAAGCCTACGTTAGGTTTAGGTAGTTCTATGTGGGCAAGCCGCGATTGTAATCAGGCTTCACTTAGGACTATTCAGGTCCATTTGTGATGACCACAGTGGTGGAACTTCTCTCTTATCAACTGAGTGCTGCCGCATTCCCATGTATAAACTCAATGACAAGGACCTCCTTTTTACTAGCGAGCCGAACGGCGTTCCACCATTCTAGTGAAACTCACTTTAGAGAAGCTTTGAAACGCCTCTAGGAAATGTCACCAGCATTATGCAGGTGTGGATATCACCGCTGCTGAAAAACTTTTTGGTGTTCGGTCGTCAGCAGGAATTCGAACCCACGACCTTGTGTATGCAATGGCGGGCATGCTAACCATGTGACCACGGGTGGCTCCCAAGCGAAAGCCTAACTGAAAAATTTTCCTGTGAATTTTATACCACATTGAACTTGGAAAAAGAATATTTAATTTGATTTTTTAAATAAACGATTTCACCGATTTTACACGCGTTTTTCCTTGACCAAATTTTGACCGTATCACCCTTTATGCGAATTCAGTGCAACGGCTGTTGAAATGGTGGACATCCATCCTATGACAGTTTTACACCACTTCCGGATCCAAAAAGAACATTTTCAGTATTTTTTGTCGACGCTTTTTTGCTGGGTTATCAATTCATCTAATCATATATGTTCGTGAAGATAACTAGCCCAGACACAAACCAGGTCGTTTTTGCCTGCCCACCTAATGGGTTAATTAGAATTTGCGAAGATAAAATATTTAATAAAAATCACCACTTTCCACTATACCTGCGCAATATATTTTTGGTATTAAACGAAAGACCTTGAAAGATTACTAATAAAACTCCAGTAGCTTTTCATTTCTCCAAAACATCCAAAATGTTAGTTTTGCCGCTTATTTAAAAGTTAGTTTGGCACACTTAGAAATTCCTGCTCTACATTTTTTGGTATCAAATGAAAGCTCTTGAGGTAAGTGGTTTTATTTTCGAAAGCATCCCAATTCGATTTTAATAAAAATAAAATTAGTTTGAGAGATTTTAAAATATAGGGTACCCATGCCCACTGTGCAATACTGTTCTACTAGTTTTTGGTATCAGATGAAAGCTTTTATTAACCAGTGTGATATTGAAAGCATCCCTGAAATATGGATTTTTAAAAAAAGAATTACTTTTTTCACAATTTAAAAATAATGTGGCACATAGCCAACTGTACACCTGCTCTATATTTTTGGAACCAAATGAAAGGTCCTCGGGAGTACTATAAATGTAAGTGTTTTTTTTAGAAAGCTTCCCAAAACTATTTATTTTAAGCAAAAGAACAATTAATTTGCGAGATTTTAGAAAATGTCTCACCCTCGCCCACTGTGCAAAATCTTCTCTCAATTTTTTGGTATAAAAATATTTTTTATTTTTTGGTAGCAGGTATTGCATTGTATTGGTCCGCGAGGTCTTTGAAGCTTACTTTTTGAAGCAACCAGTGGCAACCGTGGGGCTACTACGACAACTTATTGTATATATTTAAAAATTCTATTATAAAACCATTAAAGAATAAGCTTAGCATTTATGAAACGAACAATCAAATCAATTAAACGCACAAAGTCATTTGAGATAGCTTGCTCTCATTTCCATAATGTCACGTAATTCATTTTAGAAGACATGTTTTTAACAGGGTTTTGCCCCCCATAGTGAGTCATTAGTTTTTTCACACAAATCACTAATTAACGCTCACATCATTGGTATTCTCTTTTATTTTCTTACAGAGACTTCCTTCAAAGGATTTACGAAATCCCTGTGGAGCACATAATCTCCAATTGTAAGTGGGTAATTGAGAATTGAGTGCTAAGTGCTTTGCGTCATTGAGAAATGACCACAAATTGAGTTATTCAATCACAACACATCGTCAGCCTTCCCAGGAACTATCTTCATGAAGCACAGCTCCAAAGCATGCATTTAGAAAAGTGTTAGAAAGTGTATAAAACAGGCGGAAATAGAAAATAATAACAATCGAAGAAAGTCCAACAAGTATTCCAAATATCCTGTGGTTTGCAAAAACAAAAAAACAAAAAGCGACACACTTCCTTCTACACACTCTGTGAAAGTCACTTGGAAAACCATCAAGGTTCTACTCATACAAAGAAATTTCGCTGAAGGAAAAATATGTGATTATGAGGCTTTGGTTTACTGCTTGTGCACAGTAGCTATGTTATGATGATGGTGATATGGACCGGTGTGGACAATAGAGCTGTAATTTGATTTAAAACGCCCTCCAAGTTACGATTCAACGATATACCACGTCTAGCAAACAGGCAGCGGCGGCGTTAGAGGCGATTTCGAGTGGTCCATTGGAGGTTGTGGGAGAATGCCAGGTCTGTCGCTTCAAACGCCCACCATATCCACACAAACGGAGACGAGTAGAAGAGACGAACGAAGACGAACAATCACATGGAGAACAGCATGAACATGGCGAACCCACCATACGCATTACCAAAGCAACAATACCAAAAACCACAACAAAAACTCCAACAAAACCAAATAAAATTACCAAATCATCAACGGACCTGCCACTGGCATTGCCACGACCAATTCATCGCCTACGCCTACAAACTGCTTTTATTATCCTCGTCTGGCTATTCGCATTTAACACTGGCAAGGTCAGTGCTGTGGACGAGCTGGCGGCGGTAACCTTTCCCAACAAAGGCATTACTCCATCACTACTCCACACCACTACAATTACAACAACAATTTTTACTCATTCCGATCATTTAATAGCCTCACTCACCCCCAACGATGGAGCCCTTCATCCCCTTCATCCACAAGACCATAGTAAGAATGAAGTCATTTATGTGGCAAGTGATGAAATCACTTTGACCAATTCCAAACGCCTTCAGTCTACACCACCATCATCGCAAACTCCTTCGACACCCATCGTTTATCCAACGTCATTTAATGACTCCATCATCGCTAGCAATCTCTCCTCCACAAATGCCACCTATGAAAATGAAGTGCCCGAAATTCCGGCTTACATTCGCACCACTGCCATGGTATTCTGCATTGTCATCATGCTAATGGGTGTTATTGGAAATGTCATGGTAAGTACCATGTCGAACACTAACTGAGCTTCTTTGTTCTCTAATCATAATTTTTGATCGTTTTTCTTAATGACGCTGAATGTTAACGTCTGAAGTGAAAGTTTTGATTGAATATTTGGGAAAAGTTTTTGTGCAAAAGAGAATTTGGTTTAATTGAAAACTCTTTGATGTCAGCTAAGGAAAAAAGGCTGCAAGTAATGGTAGGATGACTTCCTTGCAAAAGGCCATGGGTTCTATTTCAGTATTGTCACTTCACTTATTCTTTATTACTTTATATAACGTTACCAACTGTTATGTAGGTTCAAGTGTATAATTTATGGCTGGTAATTTCAGTTGTTGATAAATTTTAAATGAATTAATAATGTTTAGTTTTCTTAGTTGACC
>PGFW01008932.1:25777-36104 GCA_003123925.1 Haematobia irritans | reverse complement strand
TTTAACCAAAATCTCATAAATTATTATAAAATATATTATTTTATTTCATTAAAGAAAATTCCTGCACATACTGACCCAAGGCTATCGGATCCACGTATTTAAGTTATATGCAAATTGTTCACAATATTTGTAAACCTATTTGTGTGTTCCATTTGTCAGTTGTTGTAATAAGTACATTGTTGTATTCCCCATATCCTTTATGTCGCCCGCATTTAAATATGTTCTTTTTGAGTCCTTTCATGTAATGTTTTTTTTTTATCCATGCTTATGATGTATTTCTTACACTACAATGCATTTGGTTTTACTTCAGTTTTGTTGTTAACTGAAGTTCAAAAATTTTCAATTACACTTGGAAAAATGTATTGTATAAACAAACTAAGAAATGTTTTATATTAAACTTTCTTCACAAAAGAAAGGAAAAATTTTATAAAATATACATGTCAATTGATATTGATACTACACACAAAAAAATATTTTTTTGTGTTCAACATCACAAATATTACATTGATCTAATACTTTTTAATTGAAACTGTCTCAACGCACCACGAATCCCCAAATCTTAAAAAACATTTTATTGGTATTTATCTTTCAAACTCTAATTAAAATTAAATTTTTTTATCATGTATTATGGGGTGAGATAACGATAGTCTTTATTATTTAATAAGTAAGCTTGAATAACGTTCTTCGATTCTTGATTTAAGTTTGTGGAATTCCGATTTTTATTAAAATGACTGGAGACTTCCGGTTTCGAAAGGACCCACCTACACTTTATGGCTGAGGAATAAAACACATTTTGAGTCTTGAATTTTTAATTACACCATAAAGGTACGATTTATTAAAAATTTCGTTGGCAAGACTTTATTCGCGAGCTAGTTCACTTGTTTCAAATTCAATTGGGTCGACATATCAGCTAAAGTCGTTATATTTGATTTCTCATTGCTTCAATATCTAGTGTATTAACTTTAAAGCGAGGTAACTTTGCATATCAATTATTTTATCAGATGAATATTACAAAGTCACTTTTCATTTATTTTTCTACCATATAACGTATTATAAGTATTTGCTCTAAAGACTTAACTTTTTTTCATCACTAGGTATTACATTCATTTGATTGGTAACAGTTTTTGAAAACAGCACATACAAACATAATTCAAATTCGTAAATAATATAAAAAACAACCCCAATACAATACTCACTTGAGAATCTAATTCTACGTGATATTATTAAAGTGACAAGAGCAAAGGTAATTAATTCATGAATGAGTAAAACACGTGTTATGTGCATATTTAATTGAATTGAGCAGCAATGATTTATACCCACAACGAGTAAAATACCATATATAACTACAAATAAGACAGACTACAGTTAATGAATACAGCATATAAATTCATATATATAATGAGCACCTTTAGGAGTAAAAGTAACGTTCAACCAATCCACGATATAATGTTTGGAAGCTTTGCACCCAAAAACCTCTGTATATAATGCTTAATAATATATACTCGGGAAACAACTTATTGTGCTCAAATTTTTATTTTTTATCTTGTACTTTATATATTTCACAATTCATAAATGAATTATGAAAATACAACAACGGTAATATAGCGTGCTATACAAACATAGGTTTTCGACACTGACACGGTGCTCAAAACTTTTGTCTTTCTGACTCCAAGTTGTATTTATTCCCGACATCTTCTCTCACCTTCTACGAAGATTTTCTTAGTATCTTTAGCCATCTCTTTTTTTCTGTTTAAATAAATAAACATGATACACATTGTAGATAGAAATTTACTTCAATTTTCATTCGCTATTTATTTATATTTAACTTTCTGTACTTCGGAACGGGGATTGAAACAGCGGAACCACCACCAGTTTTGTTAAAGGATCAAAGACAGTACTCTGAATTTCATATTCTGCTCAAGGAATAAAAAAATTTTTTTCAATGTCTACTAATTATGTAAACGTATAGGCATTAGCAACATACCAACCTCCAAACTCATTTATCTCAGAATATCGCTCCCTGTTAAATAGCGGCTTCCAAGCTACTAACATCATTTCTCCTGTATTGTCTATTAAATAATAATGTTGCATCCAACTTAATCTACTTATCTCATTTCTTCTATTTACAGAATCAAATCTAAAACTATGTTCTAAACTATTCATAACTTAGCAAATGCTAATATATTGTTGCTCCGTAAACACTGTTAGCTTATGTTTAATAGAAACAATTATATATTGCTTGCACTTCTATAAATAATATATAGATAATTAAACAATTTGTGTTACCAAAAACAATAATGTATTCTATAGCCAAACATCATGAAAAAAAGCACGTCTTTTCACTCGATCGTCGCGTGTTATTAAGTTCTTTTGGTGAATCATGGATGATTCAGATGGAATTTTTATTTCAATTAAAAATTTGTTGAATTAACTAAATTTTTAATTAAATATTTTTTAAAAATTTTCCTGAAATTTGTTTCTGGGTATTTTTATATTTTTTAATTAATTAATTTTTCAATGTATATATTTATAATTTTTTCCAGTGTTTCCATTTCGTATGGTCTTTTCTCTCTCTATCTCTCTCTCCTCTATTTAAGAAATAAAATTCACTTGAATGCATTGTGGTTTTGAATTTTTATATTCGATTTTTCTTGGATGAATTCATGTGAATTGCATTTTTCGAATTAGTGAAATAACTCTGGGAACTGTAAACCAAGTATTTGTTTTTGTGGTATGCAAATGCTGCAAAATGGTCATATTAAGTGTGTAAAAATAAATTGAGTCCTGAAAAGAGTTTGTTCATTTTTTCTTACATATTCTCCAAGAATGAGTTCTTGAAAAATATTTCTGAGAAAAAAAATATTGACAAATATGTGAATAATAACACAAGGACATTTATATTTTCTACCACACATATTTCTGTGGTTTTATTGAAGTCATTGATGGCTTAAATGTAAATTGAGTTATTTTCAAAGAATGATTTTTGTATATGTTTAGAAGGTCATGATATTTATTTCATTTTCATAGCACATCGTAAAATCGGATGTATATATGGTCAACAGCCGATTTCATACACCCTCAAAAAAAATCGCTTCTTCCTAACATATGTTCCACCACTGTTCCAACATATTTTGCAGGAAGCACATATATTATCTGATACTGCCGAACATTAATAGTTATGTTTTATTGAGCATATTATATGTTTGGAACATTTGAATCCATAAAAATATAATGCTTGGAAGAATTCCTCAAAGAATATTGTCACATTTCCTCAGAAAATTTTCAACATCCACGATATTTTTGAGTTCTTTCGCATCTTTTTTCTGTAAATACAATTATGCTGTTTTTTTTCAAATGTTCTATTCTCTGGTTCCGAATTGTCCTATTCTCTTTATCGAATACCTCATTCCTAATGATTCAAATTAAATAATATTTTAGACTTTAAGCATATTACATTTTTGGCCTTATCATGAAACAGTTTTCCGAAACTAAACATACAAGCGGTTTCACAGAAATGCTCTCAATTTCATTCCGCTGTGTTATGTTGATATCTTTTTATTCAACCCTCCTGGTTTCCCATCTCTATATTCATTCTCTATACTAACTCTCTCTCTCTTCTGTCGCCTCTCTGAATAAAGTATCACAACATATATTGTTTACTCGAAATTTGTAAATTTATATATGTCTACATTCACACATATTATTTTTATGAAACATCATGAAACATAATATATTCTAACATTATATTACTAGTGTCGCCAAAACAATTTTGTGTTAGTTTAGGAACATTACATGTTTGCATTAATATATTGTGTTTAAAAATTGTGCCCGAAACACATTTTGTTTATATCGGAACATATGAAAAACATATTTTTCTAACAGTGTAGGTTATTACATAGGTTATCTGGTTGATTCCACAAAAGTAAATAATAGAGAAGGTTCAGTGGTTAAGAAGAAGTATGAATAGATACTTTAGTTAAATGTGTATCACAATGGACTGAATAGTCTAAGTGAGACGCTAAAATTTAATCGGGCTGCCACTTAACCTAACCTAAACCTAGGTTATTGATATACTTTGAAATTCAAAGGAATATGTCGTACTATCATGGAGGATGTCATTGGAGCATTTTTGCATTCTCATTTTGTAAAACATATCGAAAATATTGCTTTCAGACCCATAAAGTGTAAATATTTCATAGTGAACATGTTTTGGATGTTGATGTCTGGCGAATATCCGTTTCTGTCTGGGTAGGAAATTAGGCTTTTGATCGAAAAAGCTAATAGACGAAAATGGGCACAAAGTGATTGATGTATGTCAGATTGTAATTGCAGAACACGGTTGCCACTCGAGCTAAAAATAATCTGACCAACTTGGGAGATACTTTTTACCAAATGCAAAGCTACCAACAAAAACCTTAATTTTGCAAAATTTTTATTTCTATAGAAAATTGATCAAAATTATTTTATAGTGAAAATTTGTCCAAATATTTTATTATATAAAATTTGTCCAAATTTTTTGAATAGGAGAAATTTTGTCAAATTTTATTTCTATAGAAAATTTGTTAAATTTTATTTCTCATGAAAATTTGTCGAAATTCTAGTTCTAATAAAAAAATTTTTGTCAAAATTTTCTATTTTTCTATTTTGAAAAACATAAAAAACTCATTATTTTCTATCGGCATATTAAATTTTTAGTGTTTATAGGAAATGGGTCAAAATTTATTTAATATTAGAAAATGTTCTCCAAAAATTTTGATTTCTATAGAATATTATTCATCAAAATTTTTATTTCTATAGGAAAATGTTCTCAATATTATATCTTTAGTAGATTTTATTAAATGTTATTTCTATAGAGAATTTTTGTCAAAATTTATTTCTAAGAAAAATTTTGTAAACGCTATTATTTTGTAAAAATTTGTCAAAAGTTTATTTCTATAGATAATGTTGTGTCAAATTTTTATTCTATAAGAAAATCTTGTCAAAAATTTTATTTAAGTAAAGAAATTTTGGCATGTTAAGTAGGAAGTTAGGTTAGGTGGGCAGCCCGATCTATCAGGCTTACCTTAGACTATCAGGTTCATTGTAATACCACATTGGTATTACCCTCTTACACTGAAGTGCTGCCCCCATTTCCATGTTTAAGCTCAATGGCAAGGGAACCTCCTTTCTAATAGCCGAGTCCGAACGGGTTCCCACATATGCAGTGAAACCAAACTTAGAGAAGTTTTGAAACCCTCAGAAATGTCACCAGCATTACTGAGGTGGGATAAGTCCACCTCTGAAAAACTTTTTGGTGTATCGTCGAAGCAGGAATCAGAAACCCACGACCCTTGTGTATGCAAAGGCGGAGCATGCTTAACCATTGCACCACGGTGGCTCCAAAAAAAAATTGTCATAAAGTTTTATTTTCTATAGAAAATTTGTGACATCAACAAACAATCAATCTAATTAAGGGCAGTAAAAAAAATATACCATTTTTGGTAGAATTCATACCAACTTGGTAGTTTTGAAATTCAGTAAGTAGTGTAATCTATAAGGTTTCTAACCACCATGCATAAAAATTTTGTCCATATCCGGCCCACTTATTGTATGTAGGGTAGCCAACTATATAAACCGATCCCCAGATTTTATTCTTAGGTCGCTAGGATAAAGCAAAATTTCATCAGATCCGATTAAAATATTGGTACTAATTAAATTGGCAAATTTGCAAGGAACCTTACATCCAAGCAAACAAAAAAAAAAAAAACAAAAAAAAAACAAAGCATTTTTGCTAAAAAAAGAAGTTTGTTGAACATAATTTTTTATTGGACCGGAAGTGAGTGAACTAAATTGGCGCAGGAAAGGAATATGAGTTTAACAATGCCCAGGAAAAAACAAGAGAGTTTCCAAAAAAGATAGTTTTTAAGATCCGCAATCTGTAATGTCGCGATGTAATTTTGATGTATATTCTCTATATAATATCATGGCTGGTCATGTAATTATAAAGTACTCATTTTTGGAATCATATTCGCCATTACTGTAGAAGTTGTGCCTTGGATGAATATGAATTAAAAAATATAAAAAAAAATAAACACACAATAATAATTCTCTATTTTATTTTTATTAGTATTTTTTTACTAAATTGAAAAACCTACCCGTGGGATTGCACCTGGGTCTCTTGCACTCAATAACAGAACCGCTTTACACACCTCAGCCACAAACGCCATTAAACACGTATGCATCAAACGTCTACTTAAGATTTTGTGATATGAACGCTAATATGACAACACGGTATGACATTTTAAGCTACTTTCCTGAGATGTTCTCTATTATGTAAATGAAAAGAATAAGAACGCTGGTTCAAGATCTCACCACGCACAATTTTTTATCCAAATATTTTTCTAAAGAAATATTTTATGTTAGCACATCGTTTTTATTTTGTTTATTTTCGGCATATATTGTTTGGATTAAATATATTTTTTCTCCTTAAAATCAACAGTCCATAAATTTGCAAAAACGTCCAAGTGAATTGAAAAGCAAACGGCACAGGTTCAAATTACCAGTGGGATGAACATTTATTTATTCTTATTTTTTTAAAACTTTTTGTTATTGATTTTCTATTTATTTGTAAATTTAATTTTTTAAAATTCATTTTAAATTAGACTAATGCGGTAAGTTTCATAAATACGTTGTCTCAATAAGGAACTGCATCGGAGTAGAGAAAAGTCGAATTGGGGATCCTCGCGATGTGGCTTTAAAGACAACAACAAAGGAATATTTGTGGAGCTTGTCAAAAAGGACTGCATAGGAAAGTTGAACCAAAAACGATGGGGGTTTCCGGGGATGTGCTTTTAAAAGAAAATGTTTGTAGAACAACTTCCAAATATTTTTTGCTGGCGATAGGGCTTGTCATAGGATAGATAGTTCTCGATTTCAACAGCCGTCAGTGAATGTTTTCATAACTTCTTAAAGAGGTGATCCCGAATTTCAGTGGTTTTGGATGTAATTAAAATAAGTTTGTGGTATTTGTGTTAAATATGCATTTGTCTGAAACGTTTCATCCCAAATGTTTCAAGAAAAATTCCCTAATGTTTCATAAGAATGGATTTAGTCATTTTGTACGACAAATTTTTATACCCTCCACCTCCACCGTTTGTAACAGCATCGAAATTATTGGCTCTTAAGCCCCATAAAGTATATATTTCTGTTCGTGTGAAATTCTGAGTCGATTCTGAGCATGTCCGTCCGTTCGTCCGTTCTCCGTCCATGTTGAAAATCAACGCTATCTTCCGTAACGAAACAAGCTACCGACTTGAAACTTGGCACAAGTAAAGTTGTTATTGAATGTAGTCGGATGGTATTGGCCAAATGGTCAAAACAATAATTTCGGTCCACTTTTAATCGTAGTGAGCTCCCATATAAACGGACGCCTCGAATTTGCTTGGCGGAGCCTCTAAGAGAAGCAGCAATATTATCACATCCGGTAGAACCGGCTGAAGATTTGGTAGCATGGTATCTAAAGCAACCATAGCATAAGAAATTTTCATACATCGAGTTCGCCATAAGTATAATATACCCCATATTAATTACGCATCAGCCCAGATTTTGAGTTGCGTGAGCCCTCAAAGGAGAAGCGCAAATTTCTCAACCGACCCGGCTGAAATTTGGTACAGTGCGATGTTGCGTATATATGGTCTAATACAAACCACGCAAAAATTGGTCCACATCGGTTTCATAAATTATATATTAGCCACCATATAAACCGATCCAACAGATTTGAGTTGCGGAGCCTCAAAGAGAAGCAAATTTAATACCGATCAGGCTGAATTTGGTACACTGGTGTTACTTATATGGTCTCTAACAGCGCGTGCCAGAATTGTGTTCAATATCGCTCCATAATTATATACTAGTGCCTCCATAATAAACCGTTCTCTCAGATTTGACCTCCGCAGCCCTTGGAGGAGCAAAAATTCATTCCGATCCGGTTTCAAATTTGGAACGTGGTGTTAGATCTATGGGCCGGCTAACAACCATTCCAAAATTGGTCCATATCGGTCTAAGTTAATATTAATATGAACGATACCCAATCACACAAATTTTGGTCCATTATCGGTTTATAATCATGGTTGCCACTCGAGCCAAAAAATAAATTCTACCAAAATTTGTTATTTCTATAGAACCTTTTGTCAAAGATTTTATTTCTATAAAAATTGTTGTTAAAAGTGTTTATTTTTTATAGATTTTTTTTAAATTTCATTTCTATAGAAAATTTTGTCAAAACTTTATTTCTATAGAAAATTTTGTCAAAATTTTATTTCTATAGAATACTTTGTCAAAATTTTATTTCTATAGAAAATTTAGTCAAAATTTTATTTCTATGGAAAATTTTGTCAAACTAAATTATATGTATACGTATTTAATTTAATATATATATGACGTTTGGGCTTACTTACAATTTAGAAGACGGTGTTAGGAGGTTTTAAGATACCTTGCCATTGGCAAGCGTTACCGCAACCCAAGTAATTCGATTGTGGATGGCAGTGTTTAGAAGAAGTTTCTACTCAATCGATGGTGGAGGGTGCATAAGCTTTGGCCTGGCCGAACTAACGGTCGTATATACTTGTTAACAATTTCTATAATTTTATTAGCTCTTACTTTGTTTTCAACCGATTTGAAACAAAAAAAGATAAAACTACTCAATAAAACATGAAAAAAGCGAGAAAAAATTGAATTAAGAGAACTTTCTGTGTAGTTAAAATAAAGATAATTTTTGGGAGGCCATTTTTGGAAGTGTTTTAAAAGTTGTGACTTTAGAATAACTTCCAGTAATTTTTTTCTGAAATAGCCTTCAAATGGCCATCGGATTGAGACCCGGGAATTTGGTAGTGTTTTTTTATTGTAAAACTATTAAAGGTATTCGCACTATCATTGTAGTTCCTTAAAACAATATGAAGATCAATGAAAGCATGATGGCCTTTTACTCACTTCACACCTTAAGTGATATATATGGCGAAAGTGATAAAAAGAGTAGCAACTTTGGTGATTATATTCATGGATCCATGGATAAGCATTTTTTGTATAAATTTTTATACCAAAAAATATAGCCAAGAATTTTACGACCAATTCAATTTATAGCTCTAGCATCCATGTTAACGACTTTTTTCTGGGAGATAAATATTTCGTGTGCAGGAAACATGAGAAAATTTACACATTGGTTTCCACTTAGTTTTCCTTTTTGCATCTTTTTGTTTCAGTTATTCCATTTAATTTTGTTTTTTTTCTCTTTCTCTAAAGATGTTGCACATTTTATGTCCTTCATGCTGCGTTGCATTTTCAACGATTTTCTTATGGAATCATCATAAAAAAAAAACACAACTCGATATGAGTCAGCTTATGTATGTGTATGAGTGCAAAAAATTGTTCAAATGGTTTATTAAAGAAAAAAAAAACAGGAAAAAAAACGAAAAGAACGACCCGAGCATGTGACTTTTGTATTAAACTGGGCCACTGAGTGACATGTATATGACGATATGTGACAGACCAAAATGTGTAGTAAGGCTTATCGCATCTTATGTGACATACAAATTTCATACAGTGTAAGTATGCTGCTGGTGTTGTTGAACGAGAATTTATGCTTGTTTTCATTACAGGCGTACGTACACACGTTCCTATTTACAAGCTGTGTATAAGAGACAGCATCTTATCGTTTACGATACCCCAGTTGTATGATGATATGCGTTGTTGAGGATATATTTTTTTGTTTTTGTTTTTTTTCATCATCAGATGCATTTGTTCAAATAAGCCATGTTACAGAGGGGTGGTCACACAGTGTTCGAAGGGCATATTTTTTGACAGTTTACACTTTTCAGAAATACATCGGGAGACCCATGTATGTGAGGGCAATATCAAATGCTTAACGATTGAAATCATGTTTGAATTATGTCTTCATGGATCTAAAATACCTCTACAATTGTATACAAATTGCAATATCTAGATATCCAAGGATTCAGAATGGGAGATCGATCTATATGGGGACTCTAACAAAACATTGACCTATATTCGGTACACTTAATTGTGGACCTCAAATACCTCTAAATTTTCAATTTCAAGGAAATTGGAAGAAAATTGCGGTGTTTGCAAGCCCTAGAAGTCAAATAGTGAGACTGTTCTATATAGGGCATTGTGGGTGAATGTAGAGCGGGAAATTACACAGAGAGGTATATTATCGCCTTTTGTAAAATTTTCCTCTCTAACTAAGTACTTCAATAGAAATATTATTTTGACAAAATTATCTATGGAAATAAATTTGACCAAATTTTCTTTAGAAATAAAAGTTTGAAATAAAATT